>PVKM010000326.1:0-116985 GCA_004027735.1 Carollia perspicillata | reverse complement strand
TGTCTCCAATCCAAGGCACCTACAAAAGTAGCCACTTGATCTTCTTGCCTCCCATAGCATCTCTTCCTAATTTATTCATCACTTCCATCATATTTGCTAGTATATGAATTTTAATGTGGTCATTTTTCTTCTTAATGCCATTGATAAAGTCCAAATTTCTTAACAAACATATCTTACCAGATCCTTTGTGATCTGGTTCCTGCTTCACCTTTTTAGCTTCATCTTGTGTCAAGGTCTATGCATCTCTCTCTTCCCCTTTCCCCTCTTTTCCAAATTTGTGTTCTCACCCCTTAATCTTTATCTCTGGAACACTTCTTTCTTGTGTAGCACCCCCCACCCCCCGGAAAGTCTGGGTAATTCCAATCTTATACTCTAGGTCAGCCTATATGATAGTTTGTTCAGGAAGCCTTTTCTGGCTTTACTTCCTCTGAGGGATTTGTATCAGTGTATCCTTCTGTCAGTCATAACATTTATCATATTTTGTAATTGATTGTTTCATTGCTCTCTCCCCTGCTTGAATTAACATAAACTCTGTGAGAAAAGGGAATGCATCTAATCTTTCTATCCCAGCAGAGTGTCTGGCTTCTAGTAGGTGCTCAATACAAATTTTTTTTTACATGGGTGATTTTGTTTCTTGTTTAATCCCTGTCATGATTTATTGTAATTTATGTGTAGTAGAATATTTCCAGTGCTTTTAAGTGAGTGCTTCTGAATTTAGCTATAGTTCTTTTTTTTTATTCTGGAAGAAAAGCTTTTACTATAGCTTCGAATATTAGCCAGGCTTATAACTTTAAAAACATAATAGATGTTAGAACTAGTTTTAAAAGTTTATAATTGGTACAATTCTGTGATAGTGTGGCATTTTAAAATGCAAATTGGCTATAATGTAACCCTTCATTTTGTATGACCAAATTTTTTAGACCCTGTTATAGTTTTATGAAAGCCTATAGTTTTACTGTACTTTGAATTGTAAGCATGTGGCAAATTGTGAAATGAATGGTCAACTCTCATGTGTGAGTTAAATCTTGTCCCCCCAACAACAACAAAAAAAACACCACAAACTTTGTGACTCTTTAAAACTGCAAACACAGTGATAGCATTTTGCACTCCCTTCAGCAGCGCATGCACAATTATAGCATTTGAAGTTCTCCATAAAATGCAGTGAAGTATTATTGAAGAATGTATAATTCCTTTAGGCCCTTAGTAAAAGAGAGTATATAAATGTAGGAGTAGAGAACAATGTCGTCCTTTAAATGTGAATGCTGAAAAGTCAGCTAAGCTCACTCACTAGCTACTTGACTCACTCTTACAAAACCAACTTCAGCAAAAAGACCAATTAGTAGCATTACTGCTTTCAGTATTTGCAAACAATTGATATTACAATTGTTAAATCTTTGAATGCAGCTGTTTTGTTTTGTGAGCCTTTCTCCCAGTATCATCTATCACCTAGCTAGTTGGGGTGGGGCTGCCAACAGTAAAGGCAGCCTTAGAAGAATTGTTAAGGGGTATTATGCACATTACAGAAGTAACATTGTTGGGTTCCATGACTTAATACAGATTTTTTAAAGGTTTTTTTTTATAACCTTTGCCTGTTTATGCCACAGCTGTGTTAGTTGACTATTGTTTACATTGACTAGCTAATATGAACAAGGTTTTTCCTTGATCATGTAGGAAAAAAATTCAGAGAATTTTCCCTCAGTGATTTAAGCTATAAAGGTGCATGTCTAAAATGTGTAGACATTAATTATGATTTGACTACTTAGAAGCCATACCCTACACCTTTGACATACAACTTTGCATTTGAAAGTGATGCACTGTTCAGAAAAGATTCAGGAAAAAATCAGAACATACCCTGTTATGGAAGAAACAAATTGCTACATATTAACAGAACTTTCCTCTGTTTTGTTAATTCTCTGTCTCTCTCTCTGCACTGCTGATACTTCAGAGAAACATTGTTGCAACAGGTATGTTCTGCAAAATAAAAGGAAGCCTCTTGATGTGGGGTAAGTTTTAGTGGGTCCTTCCTAATAATGACAAGGAAAATGCTAAAATGATCTTAATTATCTGTAGGAGAGCATGTTTCTTGTGTTTGCTAGTCCTGTTCCTCTTTTACTGCTAATTTCGTTTCACTATAGGATTGACAGAAGGGATTATTGTAGATTTCATGCAGTGGGTGGTCCATATCTGCAGGTTCTGCATCTGGGTTCAACCAGCTGTGGATCAAAAATATTTGGGGGGAAAAAGTGATGTTGTTGATGTGTCCTATGTAGTTAGGCCTACAATGGTTGCATCTGTACTCAACATGTACAGACTCTTGTCATTCCCTAAACAATACAGGATAATAACTACGTAGCATTTGCTTTGTCTTTGGTATAAGAATCTAGAGATGATTTAAAGTACATTGAGTCCTCACTTAACATTGTTGATAGGTCCTGAGACTGTAAGGGAAACAACTTACAATGAAACTGTTTTGTCAAACACTAATTGATATAAACAATAGTTAAGTTCCTGTGGCATCTCATCATTTCATCAACATTATAATGAAACAACCTTGAACAAAATGATGTTATTTGAGGACCTGCTGTATATAGGAGGATAAACGTAGGTTACATGCAAATACTATGCCATTTTATATAAGGGACTTGAGCATCTGTAGATTTTGGTATCCAAGGAGGATGGAGTAGGGGTGTCCTGAAACCAATCTCCCTTGATACTGCGGGATGACTATATATCACATATTTCATACTTCAACAAATTTAGGTACAGAAAAAGCCAGGAAAGGTAAAGGAGGCATTGTAGAAGTTTTTCCATTTCATTCCTTATGGTAAATTCTTTCCTGTATCTTTGGTTTATTAATCAAAGCACGTGTATAAAGGGTGTTTTTTTAATGTGATAAAATACACATAACAAAATTTACCATTTTAAAGTATATAATTTTGTATGAAGTTTTAAAACTACAGATATTTCTGGGCATGGCCAATGGTGAAGGGCCTGATTATGGAAATGGGTCGGCTGGGTGGAGGGGGGGAAAGGAGAAAAAAGTGGGACAACTGTAATAGCATAAACAATAAAATATTTAAAACCAAAAAAATGGCCTGAAGATGTAAAAATTAAATAAATTTTTAAAAATAAAAATCCCCACAGACATTTCTGCTAAAGAACCCAGATTTTATCTTTGAGATAAAAGTCATGCAAAAGGCAGTGGACTTTTAGATTGGGGTAGAGATTAGGTAAAAATGTCCTGAAGGAGATAATACAACTTGGTTTTTCTATTATTATTTTTTTTTAGCATTTATTTAACAAGAATGCTTTCTAATGATCTAGGTGCTGGAGATATGGCACAGAACAAAAATGGAGAACCCGTTCCCATGGAGTTTATGTTCTAGCATGGGAGTGGGGGAAATAAAATTTATCTAGCATGTACCTGGCCATGCCCCTGGCTTTGGTGTGGTTTCATATTTCCATATTCATCCTTGTGTTCTATGTGGTATTTTAATTTACTTTCTTGTTTAAAGAATATAACATTAACACAAGAGTTTCAAATTACTCGTAGTATGAACTAGAAGATTTGAATTTTAAAACACCAGTATAGGGAATTTCTCAAAGTTGTTTTCTTTTTTTTTTTTTTAATTTTTTATTTTATTTATTTATTTTTAGAGAGACGGGAAGGGAATGAGAAAGAGTGGGAGAGAAATAGCAATATGTGGTTGCACCTCATGTGTCCCCTACTGGGGACCTGGCCTGCAACCCAGGCATGTGCCCTGACTGGGAATCGAACCAGTGACTCTTTGCTTCACAGACCCGTGCTCAATCCACTGAGCTACACCAGCCAGGGCAGAAGTTGTTTTCTTTGGAACATAATTTCCTTAATGATAATCTGTGAGACTTTATGACAGTGTTCATATCAGATACTTATACCATATGTAACACAGAAAAGTAAAAGTTTGAATAGTTTCTGTTTTAAATTTTAATATAGTTTTTCTAAATGTAAAAAATACAAAATGGACAAACTTGACTGACCATTCTCTTTTAGTTAAGGTTACAAAGCCATTCTTGTGATGTATTCTGTTGATTGACCCTCCACAAATTTTCAGAGAGGTTAAATTTATTCTGAGAATATCGAGATTGGAAGTAGATTGAAGAAGGTATATTTTATAACTTTTTTCTTTCATCAAATGGCTTAGGAGTGGAAATGAAACAAATACCTGTCTATTCACGATGAAGTAATAATCTAAGGCATAGTTCAAAATACATATGGAGTGGGCAAAAGTAGTTTAGAGTTATGAGTATGCAAAACAGTTTATTCTTATATTACTATTTATTAGTTATTTATTTGTATTACAACTGTAAATCTTTTTGCCCACCCCGTGTGATTTCTTTTAATGTCTTTATGAATTATCATAATGCAAAGAGCTGAAGAGAAGAGGGGTTCGATTGCAGCTGCCTGTATAACCTCTGCAAACTTTTGGTACTCTTTCCTTTTTCCAGGCAGTCTTTACAGCAGTTGGCCAAAATCACAAGTTGGTAAACAAAACATGAATCATGTCTTGCGTAGTTATCTTTCGGAATTAAAATCCAAATTGAAAATGGGCCAGATTTCTTATCATCAGTAGATTCATAAAGAGTGAATATTGTCACATATAATTACCTTATGTTTTATTTAAATTATTCTCCTGTAGTCTTTGGTACCTTACATTCAATTGACATCTGTTACCTCTTCTCCATATGTCTATCTTCAGAGAATGAAGAATGACATTTTTTTTCTACTAGCTTTTCTGTAAGAGAAGGTTTAGCTGAAAGAAATATTATGGTAAGTACTGTGTTTCCTCAAGCAGCCCTCTTTTAACTTCCTTTTTCTTCTGACCACCTAGCTTCCTTCAGGACTCTCCCTCACCAAGGACCTTGTCTGCCTCCAACACAATACTGACCCAGTCTCAAACCTTTGCCCATCTCCCACCAGTTCACTACGCCAGCATTTTCCATTGTGGCCTGGCCCTGATGCTTATCCTGCTTTCCTTGTAGCTGGCTACCCTGGGTTAACAAGTCAGACTGTCCTCTTGTCAGATTTTAGCTGTGCAACTCTTCGTTTTTCCTTTTGTGTGGTGGTAAATCTGCTATCCTGGAGAGATGAATGGAGAACTCCAAAAGGGGCTTTGAGTCAAGAGGACCAAGCAAGCATTCTTGTGTCCCCATTCCTCTATTCAGGGTAGAGTGTTTGGTTACCACCAAGGTGGAAGATGTGAGAATAAACAAGCCCAGAACTGGATGAAAGAATGAGCTGATCTGCTACCCTTAGGAGAGTTGGCTAGTGGGGGAGCACAGGTGACATGACATGGCACCGAGATAAAAGGCTTTGCAGAAAGGAGAGGCAAGAAGAACTATGTTGCTGTGAGACAGGTCAGCATTGGGTTAGAGAGAGGTCGAAGGTCTTTGGGCAGGTGTGTGGTTCTAATGAAGCTAGGTAGCAGGGGACTGAGGGAAGTTCAGGAAGTGTGGCAGTTATTGAAGGAATACAGTGCCTACTGCATGGTCTCTTTCAGCTTGCTGTTTGGAGCAGATAACTGCCTTGATGTTTAGAATGCTGAAGTCTTGCTATGCTGATCTTTTCACTAACTGAAACGTTACCTTACCAGCAGTTGTTATTTTCATAACTTGTTTTTATATAATACATCTGTTGTAGATTAAGGATGTTTCTCAAAGGAAGCAAAGAAATTATAATATAGCACTTTTTTTGCGGGGTGGTTGTGTTAAAAATGGTGCTTAAATTTGTCCCCAAGAAATTTGAACTTTTCTTTATCTGTAATTTTAATTATAGTAAACACCAACTATTCAACTTTATTTAAATACTGTGCAAAGTGTTGTGGGAGACAAAAGGAATCACTGAAGGAGTTGAAGCCTAATAAGCATAAGACATCATGTGACAACTCAGTATAAGAGATGCCATAAAACAAAGCATAATAAATACCAAAATGGCCATCTAAGATGAAAATTCATCTGGAGTTCAGAAGAGGAAGTAATAGTTTGAGGTGGATTCAGGAGGGTAAAGGACTTTAAATCTTTCTGGATGGGAGTTAGCTGAAGAATTGAACCAAGACAAGACTTTCTAAATGGAGGAAACAATATAGACAAAGTTATGAACACCAAAGGTCCATGTTTGGGAGATACTTTTTTACTTTTGATTGCTATCTGAGAGATGATAAGGGTGAGCCATTAAAAAGTTTAGAGTAAGGTAATAATTTGATCAAAGGGTGCTTTAGGAAGTAAATCTGGCAATAAAATCACATTAGTATTGGGTAATGCTCACCAGGCAGTGGTAAGTGTGACACCAGGGCTTTGAAAGGGGTCAGATTAGGGCTTATTTGTACTGTGTTATAGTTTTAACAAATAATACAGTTTCCTAAGGGAGAAACTGGAGAGAGGTAGACAGCCAAGGATGAAATCTAGGAGAATGTTCATATTAAGAGTGTTAAGAGTAAGGAAACCAAGGAAAGAATTGAGTTCAGAGTAGAACAGGGTAATAAAATGTGAAAATTTGGGAAGGAAAGTATTTTAAGAACAGAGTATTTGCTGATATCAGATGTCATAGAAGAGTCAAGAAAATTGGGTTTATAAGAAAATTGGGTTTGGATCTTGCAGGTTAATTGGTGACTTTCAGATGTACTATTTCAGTAGTGGAAAGGGATTAGGAACTTGACTCATGGATTAAATTGTGTACGGTGAGGAAGTGAAAGAGGTGATTTTAAACACTGGTTCAAGATACTTGGCAGTAAGAAGAAAGTGTTCTACGAGATGGAGGTCAGGGAATTTATTTTCTTATTAGAGACAGACCTCTGCATATTTGAAGACAGAAAAGAATGGGTTAATAAGACAGTGGTTTGAGGTATTGTAGAAAAGATAATTGAGTGAGGATAGAAGGGGATGGTGTCAAAATAACAGTGGGACAATATCTAAGTCTTAAAGAGTGGGGACACTTTTCATCTGAGATAGAAAGAGGGTAACTGTAAAGACCAATCTTTAGAGGTAGTGAGGAGAGAACCTGAGGTCGTTTGTGTACCATAACCTGGAGATCTTGGTACTCAGTGAAGTAGTCCATTCCTTTTTTAAGGAATAGGGAATGGTGTAATTGGGGCTGCAGAAGCGTGGAAATGATTGGGGGAAACTTTGAAAACTGTTTTCTTTTAACTTTTTACACATGGATTTATTAACAAGTTATTATTGTCACTTCCTTAGAGTATTCATTTTGTGGCCAGCTTTGCTTTTGGTCACGAAAAGCAGAAACTCCATATGGAAAAGGAATTATGAAGTGGTTAAAATCTTTGTGGAGCTCTAAGGAAGTTGACATCAAATAAGTCAAAGATATGAAAAACATATTATGTAAGGGGGAAAAAGTACAAAAAATATTGCAATGATGTGAAGCTGTAAAAGACAGCTAAATTATCTAGTTTTATCTCCAAAAAGATTAAACAAAATGAGCTTCCCTAAATCCTCTTAATAAGTGACAGAAGTAGGACCTCTAAAGGTCTTACAAGTTCCAGTCTAGTTTTCCATTTTACAACTATTCTTACAGGAAAGTGCTGGATCTATGTGAACTGTACACACATAAGAGAAGCCCATATTGTTGTAAATAATTCATGAGTACATGCCGCACATACAATTATAAGTCAACTGTAGCATAAATTTGACCTAAGACTAATATATTCTTTATAGTAAAACTTACTTAATTTTGGATAATTTTGCCTGCCACAGAATATAAAAGATTTAAATGAGTGTTTTTCTTCATTTGCCCCCTTAGAGGTTTATCTTATGAAAAGCTTTCAGAGCTTTGTTTTGTAATTTTTTAGCTCTTTATGAAAGAAAAAGAATTCCAGAAATAAAATGTGAGCCTCTTTACAGTGTATTAATGCTTAATGCTCACGATTAGCTCTGGGACCTTGCTTGCCTTCTCTTCTTCATTAGCTAAAATTCGAAGGTGTATTCACTAAGGCTCCCTTTGTATAAGATTGGGAACAGTCAGTGTAACCTTGCCCGTTGTCACCCTCTATCTTGTTTAAAGTACATATTCCATATATGAAACCATCTTTTCATTACTTGTGGCATCCACTTTACCTCATTAAGTCTGATTAGTATGACAAGAGGGCTAGATCTGTATGATATGTGGACAGCTGTGGTAGTTACTTGTGACTTCCTTTTTAAAACCTTAGAATTTCCCTGTATGCCCAAATAAAGTAACACAGTTTTCCATTTCTCCCACATATTCCATATATAAGGCATTGTAATTTTATTCCAAACTTTATTCATTGGTGGGATTTGAACCATGGTGTCATGGCTCTGGAATTTGTGACATTATGGTGTGTCTTTACAAACTCTTTCTTAAGAGATTTTGTGTGTTGCTGTATCTGTCATTTCTATACAGATGACTCATATACCTATGTACCTTTCATCTCAACTTTCTCCTGAATTTCAGACCTCTATTCCAACTACCCTTTTTGGTCTCTCTTTGCTATGCTGTCCCTACCACTAGTAAACTTGTCATCTTATAACATTTCCTCACTTGCTCTTCCCATTTCTTTTAATGGCACCTTCATTTTCTAAGATTCATTTCATTTCATTTACTATACTATGTGTGATTTACCTCTGCAGCATTTCTCCCAAGAAGCATTTCTCTCTTTTTAGTATTCTTGCCATGATTGTAGTTCAGGTCTGTTCAGGTCTGTTTTTAGTATTCTTGCCATGATTGTAGTTCAGGTTTGTACTTTTAGTTAAATTCTCTAAAAATTTCCTTCCATTTTATTTCATGCTTCACACTGCTGCCAGATTAGGCATTCTAAAACATAGCTCCAGTCCCATCATTGTCTTAACCGAAGACCTTCACGGTTTATACATTCAAAGTTCTCCACATTAGGACTTTAGCTAATACTTTGTTTGTTTGTTTTTCCAAAGAGTTTATTTGGGCAGACTGGAGGACTAGGGGCCCCTGCATCTAAAAGAAGGTGTTGGTCGTCTTGATGATGAAGTGTGGCTTGTGCTGGCAATGAAGGACCCAGTGGGGCAGTGAAAAACTTGATCTTGGAGTTGTGGAACTGCTTGACTGCTGGCCGTGGGCACTTGCTGGCTGCAGTCTCCTCCACTTTCATGATCTGAATTGAAAGGATTCAGGCCCTCATGTCTTGGTAGCACTGGTTGATGGCATCTGCGGTGTCAGGTCCTGGTACTCCCAGTACATGTTTTGGTTGCCACTGCAGGAATCGTCTGGCAGCCAGATGCCAAAATTCTTCCCCTAAGGGAGGAGTTTTGGAACAGCCCACAGTAGATAATTTTCCCTGAAGATTTGTTCATCTTCAGTTGAGATACAAAGGTACCAGAAGCAAGACTTGGCAACAACATGGTTAGGTGGAAAGATGCACATGTGGCAGAGGGGCAGTGTGCAGCACTTGGAGATGGGCAGGCAGCGCCCTGCCACACTGTACTCTCGTGGCGTGCCTGAGGCCTTGATAGCCTTCTCTCTCAGTTCGCCACCACCCACAAAAGGCTCTAGTTACTTCTGTAGCTGTATCTCCCACTGTTCTCTTAAATGTACCCTGAATTACAGTCATGCTTTTAGTTATTTCCCTAAGTGTAGTCTTCCTTTTCTTATTGCTGTGTTGTTATTCCTCCTTCCAGGTAGTTCTCTCCCTTTCCCTTTTGTTACCTCATCTCCACCAGTATTAAATTCTTATTCTACCACTGTGGTCCACCTCATACACCATTTGTTTTATGAGGTCTTTACAGTATTACACAGTCGGGGATATAGTATTTGCTTTCTTTGTTCCCGCTCCTTAAAGCACTTAGTACGTCTTTTCTGACATGTATCTTATTGTACTCTGTATTCTACTTATTTGTGTATTTGCCTTACCCACTCACTCAACCCTCATAGCAAGTTGCTTGGGAGTAGAGATTCTCCTGCAACCCTAGCATAGATCTTTGTTCAGAGATGCTCAGTACATTTATTGACTCATACTTATACATATAAGGAAACACATTTCAGAATAACTGTTATATTTTTGTTATTTTAGGCTTGACCGTCTTTTTATCTTACTGGATACTGGCACTACTCCAGTTACAAGAAAAGCTGCTGCACAGCAACTCGGAGAAGTGGTAAAGCTTCATCCCCATGAATTAAACAATCTCTTATCTAAAGTAAGAACTCTTTTTTTTTTTTTCATTTTGTATACTACAATTGTGGGAATGTGTCCATGGATAGGAACATGAAAGTAAAGACAGAAATTGTCTTATTTTATTTTAGTGACAGCTTGTGGTCTTCATATTTCATTAAATGTATTAACATTTCTCCAAATATTTAAAAATTTTTGCTATTGTAATTTTGTCACAAGATTCTATACACACACACACACACATTTTTGCATCAGGTTTAATTGTTGAAGGGCTTTGACAAAACATAAAATCTTTTACCTGTGGCACAAATTTGAATCTGACCCAATTTGGTAATGAACTAAGTTGTTAATCTAGTTTGTTAGTGATCCAACTTGTTCTTAACAGCTAGTAATTATATCATAGTTGGCAGTCTTCAAATGGATGAGTACTCATGGGCAATCACTAAAATATATGAGGAGCTGGTTGTCCATTACATTCTTAGTTATCAGCTTTTTGAAAGTGGAGGCTTTCTGCTTTGGTAAATCATAGAGGTTTCATAATCCTAGCCTATGTTCTTTCCCTAAGCAATAGCGGTACTTTCACTGAACTCTGGGCTTATAGAAGTGTGCCTGCGTGATTGTAAGCAGCAAATTCTATGTGTTTAATTCTCTGGGATGCAAAGTAAAAACAGGAGTGCTTTGAGGAAGAGGAGTAGGGAATAGGATAGGGGAGCAATATGATAGCCCAGACATTGGAAGCCCCAAGATGCCTCTCTTCCTTTTTTCATGGTCATTTGTCCCTTCCTGATTCCTGTAAGTAGGATTTCAAAGCCCTTTGTTGATATATATTGTATAAATATATACTGTGTGGTTCTTACCATAAGGGCTAACAGTGACACTCTTCCTGATATGTTCCCTCCTCTATATCGAAGATGTAGATGTAGAAAGACAGTGATTTGACATCTACAGGCTCTGTGTTTTCAGAATGGAGAACAATGCATATTAGGCAATATTATACTCGTGTGTAAGGTGTGGGGTAGAGAAGCATACCCATTTCTTCTGATCCCAAGGGAAGAGAGGAGGGCTGAATGAGCTGAAACTGGAAACAATGAATAAGTCTAATCTGTGCTGAACTGAAAAAAGCTTTCTAGACTTTTGAGTGAGTTCTGATCTTTATAACTGAGACCTCAGCATACTGGCTGCCATCAAATAAGTACAAAAAAGGCTAAGTTTGTCTTTAGCACCTTCTTAATTCCTGTCCTCTTTTCTCTGCCTTCAGTGTTTTCCTGTTGCCTTTTAGTTTTGTTTTTTAAACAGCTTTATTGAAATATAATTTACATACAATACAATTCACCCATGTAAAGTATACAATTCAATGATTTTTTAATTATATTCACAGATATGTGCAACCATCACTGCAATCTAGTTTTAAAACATTTTTATCTCCCCAAAAGTGTCCTCATTCCCTTTAGCAGTCACTTTTCATCACTCCTCCTTCCATACCCCATCCTAGGCAACCAGGAATCTAGTTTCTGTCTATAGATTTGCCTATTCTGAACATTTTATATAAATGTGTGACCTTTTATGACTGGTTTCTTTTACTTAATATTTTCAAGGTTCTTTCATATGGTGGTATGTCTCATTACTTCATTTCTTTTTATTGCCAAATAATAGTCCATTGATGGATATGGATCTACTATATGGATATACCATATCTTATTTATCTGTTCATCAGTTAATGGACATTGGGTTGTTTCCACTTTTTAGCCTATAATGAAAATGCTGCAATGAAAATCCATATGCAGGTTTTTGTGTGGATGTGTGTTTTTATTTCTCTTGGTTGTATACCTGGAGAAAAACTGTGGGATCATCTGCTAACTATGTTTAGCTTTATAAGGAACTGCCAGACTGTTTTCTAAACTGGCTCCACTATTTTACATTCTGAACAGCAGTGTATGAGAGACCCGATTTCCCTACATCTTTGCCATAACTTGTTATTAAATGACTTTGATTATATCCATGCTACTGAGTGTAAAGTGTTATCTCATTGTACTTTTGATTTGCATTTTCCTGGTGACCAATGATGTTGAGCATCATCATTTTCATGTGTTTATTGACCATTTGTATATCTTTTTTTGAGAACTGTCTATTTAGATCCTTTATATGTTTTTAAAGTGAGATATTTGTCCTTTTATTATTGAGTTGTAAGATTTCTTTATATATTTTGTATACAAGTCCAGTATCAGGTATTTGATTTGCAAATATGTTCTTCCAGTTGGTGGTTTGGTTGTCTTTTTGGTTTCTTGATAGTATCCTTGAAGTACAAAAGTAGTTAATTTTCATGAAATCTAATCTTTTTTTTAACATCACTTGTGCTGTTGGGGTCATATCTAAAAAAAACCTTGCCTAACCCAGTGTCACAAATATTTACCCCTGTGTTTTAAGGGTTTAATAGTTTTTAGCTCTTACTTTTAGATTTATAGCCCATTTTGAGTTTGTTCTTGTGTATGTTGTGAGGTCGTTATTTTATTGCCCCAGCATCTTTGTTGATAAAAACTACTCTTAACCCATTGAATTGTCTTGGCAGTCTTGTTGAAAATCAGTTGACCATAGACGCATAATATTATTTCTGGACTCTCAATTCTAGTCTATTAATGTATATATCTGTCCTTTTGCCAGTATCATACTGTCTTTGCTTTTTAGCATGTTAAAAGCTATGTTATTTTTTAAATGCACTTAAGTATTCTTTTATTAAGAGTTCCCCATTTTTTAAGGCGTAGTGATATTTCCTGTGAATGATATAATTTTATAAATGATTTAATAATTTCAAGATGTTTTATATAAATTTCAGGGCTGCTAAATTATAAGTTATTGAATAATAACATGTAAATTTGTATTTCTCTGTCTGGCTACCTTGAACAGACAATATTTTTTGGTATATAAGTATTATTTTATAATTTTTTAAGGTATTGATATACTTACGGAGTACAAATTGGGATACTCGGATAGCAGCAGGACAAGCTGTGGAAGCTATAGTGAAAAACGTACCTGAGTGGAATCCAGTGCCAAGAACCAAACAAGGTGCTTTTATTTTTTTTTTTAAGACTTTATTTTTAGAGAGGAAGGGAGGGAGAAAAAATCAATTGCGAGAGGTGGATCGATTGCCTCTCATGCCCCAACCAGGGGACCAGCCCATAACCCAGGCATGTGGCTTGACTGGGAATCAAACCAGTGACCCTTTGCTCTGGAGAACGATGCTCAAGCAACTGAGCCACAGGAGTCAGGGCCCAAACAAAGTGCTTTTAGGTGGAAAATTGTTTGCAATAAAATTTTTACTGTAGAGTTAACTATACTACACATTTTATATTTTAATATTCATGCTTTTAGGTGTAGCCTTGTCAAGAAATGACATTGAATAAGTTGATTTTCACTATGCTTTAAAAAAAACAACTAAACAAAATATTTCCATATATATTTTTAAATTATTCATCAGTGTGCTTGATTTATAGAGATTATTACTTCCCTGAAGGAATTTATCTCCTAAAAATGAAATTAAATCAATACAAAGTAAATATTTGAAACAGTATTTTTTTTTGGTGAAAGAATAGTGTAATCATTTTTCTAAATTTAAGCATAATTATGTACGGATATTTGGATGGGTATCTCTGGTTTTTTGTGTCCTTTAGGTGTCTTGTAGTGGAAGTTATTTTTCTGATTTCCTGTAATGGTATTTAAAAATGAGTGTATGCTTTTAAAAAATTGTAAAAGTACCCATTTTAATTAAGTGAAAATTTAATATGGTGCATCTGGGTTTCATTCTCAAGTCCCTTTGACAATATTGCTTTTGTCATAAGTCTTAGCTTGTCTAAAACTTTTGCTTTAATTTGCTGGCACAGTATCTTGAGTAATTATGTTAATTTGCCTTTTCTCTCTTCAGATGACATATATAACCAGAAGAAGTTACATTTTTAGGAAAGAGCTTTTTCTTTTCCAGCTTATTATTTCTAATTATTTTGGTATATAGAGATATAAGAACTCAGATTCTTTTTTATAAACTTATTAAATTAGTTACAATGGCATTAAAATTTATAGTAAGATTGCTTATCATCACTAGAGAATTTAAAATATTTGTAGCAGTTCTTTTTAAGTTGAACAGTTACAGATTATAGATGAATTATATGCAAATACCAACTAAACAAGCCAGTGAACAATTACAATATATTTTTAAATTTATAATGGCATAACTTTTGGGGGGAGGAATGCAGAACATATTGTAAATATTTTTAGTCCTCAAATGGATATATACTTTTAGCAGTTTACCAGGGAATTTTAATTTGCTTCATGTTGTGAGAAGTAAGTTCAATTGAATAAAATAGTTTCTTTGTGTCCCAGATATTCCTCAGGTATAGGGAGGGATGATGCTTAGTGGTCTTATTTATGAATATATTCTGTGAAAATGTTTATCTCCCAATTTAGCACTGTGATAAACTCATACTGTTTACCCTTGGTATGTTTAAACAATTGAACAGTAAGTGGAGACAGCATGAAATTTAACAAACATAGTTCAACATGAGGATGCATTTTTGTCACATAACTTCACAGTCAACAACAGCTCTACATACATCCACTAACATACTAATGGTTTTTAGAAGAGGAGCCACCAACTAAATAGTTTATTCATAAATAACTAAGAGCTTTTATAAATAAATCCATGGTAGCTTTTCTACTTCTTTACTTTTACTTTTCTTAAAATATTACCCATCCACCATAAGTAATGCTATTTTCTTTCATTTTACATTTTGGCTGTGTGATCAAATTAAATATTTTTAAACCTCATCTAGAGTCTACTTCAGAAAGTGCTTTGGAAGATTCATCTGCTACAGATCGATTGAATTTTGACAGATTTGATATATGTAGATTGTTACAGCATGGGGCATCACTATTGGGATCTGCTGGTGCAGAATTTGAAGTACAAGATGAAAAATCAGGTATGTAGTAGTTCCATAGAATAAAGTCTGAAATGCGTGGGTTCAGACTAATTTGTCACTTGATATGCTTTGTGTCAGTCATGCAAAATCTAACATGTCACAAAATATGACATGAAGTTGGCAGTTGGGGGTGCTGTGAGTAGGCAGATAATCAGAGGTGCTTGGTCTAAAGCTACCACGTGAATATTTTTCCTCCCTTAACTGAGTGTGTACTATACATACAGGGTGGGTCAAAAGTAGATTTACAGTTGTTCATGTGGGAAATAATATGGTGATTAATAAATTAATATTATAAGACTAAATTATGTTTTGCATATTCACAGCTGTAAACCTATTTCCCTCCCACCCTGTATGCATATTAATGGGTACATACTGATATTTCAGTAGCCATTTTATGTAACATAGAAAGTATAAATTGTTGCCCAAGGGCCTCAGTTGAACAGATTTTTAAAACCAGGATTAGTACAGATTCAGTAATGTTTTCACAATTTTGGAAATTTGAGAGGCTGTATCATAGTTTTCTTTTTATTATGTGTTCTAAATATTTAAATAATTGGATTTACTCTTGCTAGTGACCAAAGCAAAAACTAAAAACAAAAACTAAATCTTGGATAGGTAATTGTCCCATTATCTTTAAACTTACAGAATCTATCTGGATATAAAATAAATGTTTTGGCCATTCAAGATTGATGCCTTGAGTGGAAAAAACCTTGATGTTTTTAGTGGATTTCTGTAAGTAAATGATTTGTTCTTTTGACTAAATCCAAAACAGAATAGTATTTTTGTCTTGTCGCTAATTAATTGATCATTAGTCAAAGCATATCTCTCTAGTTAATGAAATGGTCTTCAATTTTTACATCTTAAAAAAATGTTAAGTACCCATTCTCTCTTACTTAGTAATGGTTTCTGTTGAAAAATATGGTGTAGTTATTTTTGGAGAAAATTAAGAGGAAAATTTGCTCAGGTTCTGGAAAAGCATAGTTTTCTAATGAGGAAGGTAGAAACTGTACAGTTTGAAAAAAGTTAACTCTAAACAGTAAGCTTACTAATCTTTCTAAGGTACTCACAGACATTTACCAGAGATCTTTGGCCCTAATCCAGGGGTAAAAGTCAGTGTCACCTTTGACATTAAAAAAAAAAAGAGTACTCAGATCTTATCCCAGAGATTCTGATTTACTAAATATCTGGAGAACTCTAGGAAATTGTATTTAAAAGAAAAAACTCCACTTGTGACCAGGATCGGAAATCCTAATTTTTTGGAACCTACTTTTAAATTCTGGTAAGTCACAGCATACTGAACAGTACTTATATAAAACCCTATAATTAGATTTTCTTTACATGTCTGTTAGAAACTGGGCCAACAGTAGGAGGTGAGTGGCCAAGTGAATGAGTCTAACGCTGGCATTACTGCCTGAGCTCCGTGTTTGACTTCTCATGTATATGAGATGATTAGTTTAGGTGCTGGTCTGAGTTTCTTTTGCAATTCTGTAGGTTATGTTTCCCAGTAGGACTTTCCCTGGAACAAGAGGACTGATTCTGGGCCTAGTGTATTTCCCTTTGGATAGAGTAGCCTTAAATTTTTTGAAAAATAGCTCTATCGAGATATAATTGACATTTTATACAGTTCACTTATTTTAAAACTGTACGTCATTGGTTTTTAATGTATTCACAGATATATGTAATTTTAGAATATTTTCATTGCCTCAGGAAGAAACCCCCATAACCTTTAGTTATTACCCTTTTATCCCCCTACTTTCTTTCCTCATCTTCCCTGCCATGAGCAACTTTCTCTCTCTATGAAAGCTTGCCTATTCTGGACATTTCATATAAATTCAATCATAAATAGATGGTCTTTGTGACTGATTTCTTTTACTTAGCAGAATGTTTCCAAAGTTTATCTACATTGTAGTATATATCAGTATTTATTTCATTTTTGTCTATATAGGTTTTTATTACTGCTGTAGAATATATTCACTTTTTAATTGTAGTAGAATATAGATAACATTTGCCATCTTAATTATTTTTAAGTGTATACACCATTCAGTAGTATTAAGTACGTTCACTTTGTCATGCAGCCAATCTTCAGAACTTTTTTCATCTTATAAAACTGAAATTTTATACCCATTAAACAACAGTTCCCATTTCTCCCTCTCCCCCATACCCTGGTAACCACTATTCTATTTTTTTTGTCTTTATGAATTTGAATACTTCAGATACTTCATATAAATGTAATCATATAGTATTAGTCCTGTTGTGACTGGCTTATTTCACTTAATATAATTTCCCCAGGGTTCATCTTTGTTGTAGTATACATCAGAATTTCTTTCCTTTTTAAGGCTGAATAATATTTCAGTGTGTGTTTATACTACATTTTGTTTATCCATTCATCCATCAACAGACACTTGGATTGCTTCTGCATTTTGATTATTGTGAATACTGATGCTATGAATGTGGGTATACAAATATCTGTCCAAATTGCTGCTTTTAATACTTTTTGGGAATATACCCAGAAGTAAAATTACTGGATCATATGTTAATTCTATTTTTAATTTTTTTAGGAACTGTCATAACTGTTTTTCATAGTGGCCACACCATTTCACTTTCTCACCAACAATGCACAAGGTTTCCAATTTCTCCACATCTTTGCTGTGTTGGGATTCTTATAGTTGATGTATTAAATTAAAACTATGCAGAGTATAACTTGCTGAATGAGGAGGCACAAGCCACCCTCAAGGCAGCTACCTTAGCATCTGAGCTCCCACTTTGGGGGGATGAAAACTTCAGGGTTGTTTTGAGTGTACTTTCAGTACAGTCACATAAAGTGAGTAATGTCACAAGGTTTATGACTTACAGATCTTAGAAATGGCTGGGAGTGAGGGTATTGAGAGTGGGGAAAGGGCAGTCCTCTGTCCTAGTCATGAGTAAGCAGGACACGGACATCAGGGTAGCAGGTACCTATTGCTTATAAGGTTGTTGGGAGGAAAGTCACTATTTTTTCCTATATTCAACTCTAAGTGGTTAGTTATTTACTTTTTAAAGGTTTTATTTATTTTTAGAGAGAGGGAAAGGGAAGGAGAAAGAGGGAGAGAACATTGATCTGTTGCCTCTCACACTGCCAAGCAGGGACCTGGCCCACGACCCAGGCACTTGTCCTGACTGGGAATTGAACCAGCAACCTTTTGCTTTGTGGGATGATGCCCAGCCCACTGAACCACATTAGTCTTGGCTCTAAACCAGGGTCCCCTGACCCTGGGCTTAGGCACCTGTCCATGGCCTTTTAGAAACTGGGCCCACAGTAGGAGGTGAGTGGCCAAGTGAGTGAGTCTAACGCTGGCATTACTGCCTGAGCTCCGCCTCCTTGCCCCTCTCACCATCAGTGGAAAAATTGTCTTCCATGAAATCGGTCCCTGGTGCCAAAAAGGTTGGGGACTGCTGCTCTAAATGGTCATTTGAAAAGATGCCCTGGAAAAGCAAAGTGGGAACTTGTGGTGGGAATCCTTAGTTCAAGCCCTTATCAAAAATCCAGACTCTGGGTAAGAGGAGGGTTGTCATACTGTGAAATGCCTAGGCAGCAAATCAGAATAGCTGGTTTTTCATCACACTTTTAACACTTGTTATTTTCTGGGGGGTTTGTTTTGTTTTTTTAAAAGATTTTATGTATATATTTTTAGAGAGCGGGGAAGGGAGGGTGAGAGAGGGGGAGAGAGACATCAATGTGTGGTTGCCTCTTGTGCTCCCCCTACAGGGAACCTGGCCTGCAACCTAGGCTTGTGCCCTGACTGGAAATCGAACCAGCAACCCTTTAGTTTGCAGCCCGTACTCAATCCACTGAGCTGTACCAGCCAGGGCATGTTTTGTTTTGTTTTGTTTTTGATAATAGCCATCCTAATGAATGTAAAGTGGTCTTACTTTATTTTATGGCTAAGTAATATTCCAGTGTATGGATATCACATTTTGTTTATTCCTTGGTTGATGACATTTGCATTGTTTCTACCTTTTGGCTATTATGAGTAATGTGCAATAAACATTTAGGTACCAGTTTTTTTGTGGACATATGTTTTCAACATAAGAGTGGAATTGCTGGGTCACCTAGTAATTATATTTTACCATTTATGGTATTACCATTCTGAGAAAATGCCAAACATCCCCAAGGTACCATTTCCCAATATACCATTTTATATTCTACCAGAAGTATATAAGGGTGCTGATTTCTCCATATTCTTGACAACACTTGTTATTAACAGTTATTAACTGATTGACCAATGTACTGAGTGTGAAGTGCTATCTCATAGTTTGGATTTGCATATTCCTGGTAACTAATAATATTAAACATCTTTTCATGTGTTTATCGATCATTTGTGTATCTTTGAGGAACTGTTTAGATCTTTTGCCCATTTTTAAATGGAATATTGTTCTTTTATTACTGGGTTGTAAGATAAACATTTTAGATACACATCTTTTATTTGATACGTGATTTACAAACATATCCTCGCATTTGTGGGTAGTCCTTTCATTTTCATGAAGCACAAAGGTTACTTATTTTAAAGAAGTCCAGTTTCTCTTTTTCTTTTGTTTCTCAAGCTTTTGATGTCATATATAAGAAGCTATTGCCAAATCTAAGGTCACTTACTCCTACATTTACTTGTAAGAGTTTTATAGCTTTAGTTCTTACTATCGGATATTTGATTCATTTTGAATGAATTTTTATATGTGTTGTGGGGTTATGGGTCCTACTTCATTCTTTTGTATGTGGCTGTCCTGTTGTTTCAACAGCATTTGTTGAAAAGAACTATTCTTTCCCCACTGAATTATCTGGCACGCTTGTTAAAAACCAGCTGACCGTAGACACCATTTTATTTCTGGGTTCTCCATTCTATTCCATTGGTCTCTGTCCTTATGCCAATACTTCATTATCTTGGTTACTGTTACTTTGTGGTAAATTTTAAAATCAAGAAGCACAGGCCTCCAACTTTGTTGTTCTTTTTCAGGATTGTTTTGGACATTTACGGTCTTTAGTTTTCAGAATATAAGTTTTAAATATTGCCTTTGATGCTATTATAAGTAAAATTGTTCTTTTAATTTCATCGTTGGTTTGCTTGCTTTTTAAAATCTTTTTTCTCCCTGTTATTTAGATTGGGTACTTTGTATTGCTCCAAGTTCATTTACCTTTTGTCTTATCTATGTTTAGCTGTTAAGCCCATTCAGTGATTTTTAAATTTCAGATATTGTTCAGTTCCAGATCTGCTTCTTTAAAAAAAAAAGCTTTATTGTTATATTTTGCACATGATGTAATGCACTATTTCAAGTGTATGATTCTATGTATGTGGTCCTTTTTTTTTTGTTTGTTTCTGTTTCTCTATTGAGGGATCATACATTTTTATTATTGTGACAGTACCTTCACATTGAGCATTGTTAAACTCAGCTTAAAAATCTTGTCATCTAATTTCAACACCTGGTCTCTATTAATTGTCTCTTCTTTTGAGAATGGGTTACATTTCTTATGTTCTTTGTATGTCAGTTAATTTTGGTTTGTATCCCTCACATTACAAGTGCTACTGGTATTTTGTGCTGGCTGGATTCTGTTACATTCTTCCAAAGAGTGTTTTTGTTTGGTTTGGTTGTTGCTTGCTTGTTTGTTTTAGCATGCATTTAATTTGGCAAAACTCAAATTCCAGACTCCTTTTCAGTGGGCATCAATTCAAATCTCAGATCAGTTTTTAGCTTTAGCTGGACTGTGTCGAGTCTGCCCTATGTAGTTCAGAATTCAGCCACAGATTCGACAGTTTACACAGGATTTGGTCCTTCTCCCTCTCCCTGGTGCTCTCCTTTCTGTGTTTTCTCCATCTTTCAGTGGCTAGATTGATTCCTGACTCTCCTTCCTATAGTTCTTCAAGCCAGAAAGACTAGGGTTTCTATCCAGCTATTAGCTGCCCCACATACCCTAAGGTTAAAAGCTGCAAAATTGGGAAACTCACCTAGTGCCATGCCCTTCTTTCAGGTATTGACAATTCTCCCAAGTATATGCCTACTTTTGTACTCTTTTCAGTGCCTTCAGGTAGTTATTTTTAAAAATATTTTGCCTAGAGTTTATCATGTGTGCAAGGTTAGTCCAATAAGAGTTATTAGAAGTAGATCATCATTGTTTTTAAAATGTTAAGTTTTTTTCCAATTATGTAGAGCTCTCTCTTGCAACTTAGCTATTTTAAGCCAAATTTGTTATTTTATTTTATCTTTATTATATTTGTTGAATTGAGGAGAGGGGAGAGAGAGAGGAACATCGATGTGAGCAAGAAACATCGATTGGTTGCTTCCCATGTGTGTCCCAACCAGGGATTGAACCCACAACCTGACCAGGAATCAAACCCCCAGACTTTTGATGTGTGGGACAATGCTTCAACCAACTGAGCCACGCCAGCAAGGGCCTTACATTTTTATTAAAATTTCTTTCAAAACTTTAAAAATACATGTTTATTGATTTTACTTTATTTTTTAAAAGAATTTATTTTTAGAGAGAGGGGAAGGGAGGGAGAAAGAGAGAGAGAGAGAAACATCAATGTGGGGGTGTCTCTCCTGCCCCCTCTACTGGGGACCTGGCCTGCAACCCAGGCATGTGCCCTGATTGAGAATAGAACCAGCAGCCCTTTGGTTTGCAGGCCAGCACTCAGTCCACTGAGCCACACCAGCCAGGGATGTTCATTGATTTTAGAGAGAGGGGAAGGGACAGAGAAAGAAACATTCATTGGTTGCCTCTCATATGTGCCCCAACAGAGGATCGACCCTGCAACATAGGCATGTGCCCTGACCAGGAATCAAACCCCCAGCCTTTTGGTGTATGGGATGATACTCCAATTAACTGAGCCACACTGACTGGGGCCTACATTTTAATTTTTATTCATGTTTTGGACTTTATTTATATTTTAGAGAGAGGGGAAGGGAGGGAGAAAGAGAGGGAGAGAAACATCAGTGTGCGAGGAACAGCCGTCTGTTGCCTCTCACACCCCCCCAGACTGGGATCTGGCCTGCAACCCAGGCATGTGCCCTGACTGGAAATTGAATCAGCAACCCAGCGATACATAGGCTGGCATTCAGTCTGCTGAACCACACCAGCCAGGGCATGAATTTTTAGTTTTAAAATAATACCTTTTTATTTGTTTTCCACTGAAGTATTACAGGTTATACTTTGGACATTTAAAATCTGTCTACTTTTATGCCTTTACCTTTGTTATTTGGGCTATTGGGGCTATGTCATCTCAGAATACATAAAAGCCACATTTGGAATAAGCATGTATTTGTTGAGATCTTTGCTGCCAAATAAAATCTAGACTCTTTTTTAGCTTGATTAGATCTTTCAGAGAATATACAAGATGTAGCTATAAAATAAGATTTTTTTCCATAGGATGGATCTCATTTTATATATACTTAATAATTGACAGTAGGGCAACAGGGAAGTCTCAGTGAAAACTCTGAGTTTTTTGTTACCTAGTACACTATTGCTGGGCATGGTTAGGTAATAGTACTTATTACATATTCTGAGACAAGGAGTATGATTTGCTTATTGTCAGGAGGGGTGTTTTAATAGTTAAAAGTTTTTTTGTATTTTAATCAAGCCTGTTCTTCATGTATTAGAACACTTCTTAACTAATTGGGAGGAAATGTATTTCTTTTCTGTTTAAAGGTGAAGTGGATCCTAAAGAAAGGATAGCACGCCAACGAAAACTATTACAGAAGAAACTTGGCCTTAATATGGGAGAAGCCATTGGAATGAGTACTGAAGAACTCTTCAATGACGAAGATTTGGATTATACCCCAACCTCAGCAGCCCTTGTAAACAAACAACCTGTAGGTAAAACCTATATTTGTTTGATTTTAAGTAATGGTATGAAGGGCTTGCTTTATTTTGCAATGCAGTTGCAATTTTTGCAAAAAATAAAAAAATAAAATACTGTCCTTAATCCTACTCATTGCTGCTTAGTGCCACCAAAATGTAATATCTTCATAAACTGGATTTCTGGTGACAGATTTTAAAGAGACAGTTCATCCTACCTTGTAGAGACTGGTCTATTAGATCAAAGCTGTAGTGGAATCTTAGGAGCTTCTTAATATTAAGAGATCCTAATTGCACCAATTCCTCTTTTCTTTGTTCTTTAGCAAAGGGAAAAAAAGTGAATGTTTGAGAGTGTGGGAGATAGTAAGAGCTATCATAGTCAGGTAGATACTTCAGAGCTGTGATTCATTTTTTTAATTTGAAAAAGTAACAAACATGATAAAAAGGATCTTTAAACAATGTAAAAGGTATATACTATGAAGTAAAAGAAAAAAATTCTTTCCAATAATTAAACAATGCAAAAGGATATACACTGTGAAGTAAAAGAAATTCTTTCCAATAATTGATAGATACCTATGTCTCCACATCCCATAGACAACCTTTTTTGATTTATTTGTGTATCCTTCCTGAAATTTTCTGTATATACACAAGTATATGTGTCCTTTTAAGCCATGTTTACCCACTTCCCGTAGCTTAAATATCAGTATATACAGATTGATTGCATTCTTTTTTTTTAATAGCTGGAGGCTATTTTGTTGGTGGCTATCCCATAATATTGCTTTGTATTCCTCCTTTTCTCTCTATTCTTTCAGTTCCCATTGGATGCCTATGTGTGTGTGTGTTTGTTTTTATGCCCCCAGACTCTTTTATAAACTCCAGTAAAAGCTGCAGCCTTCTCCTCAGAAAAAATCACATACAGCTGAAACATTACCTTTTAGAGGTTCAGTGCCATTTCTTCTTGCCTATGCAATATCCTTTTAGGGTTCTTTGAGCCAGCCCTGTTAGGATTTCCTGCTTTATAGTCACGAAACGTTCACCTTTTCATTTCCTTGGCCTTTCCCTTTGCTTAAGTTTGAAATGGTTTATTTTCTTTTATACTAGTTGCTCTCTTAACCATTTGAATTTGTAAACTACAGTATATATTTTAGGGTTGAGGGAGTGTGATGACGAATAGCTGTTTTATCTTAATCCTCATCTGAAGATATGTTTTATTGATTTTAGAGAGAGAGGAAGGGAGAGAGAAAGAGAAACATTGATGTGAGAGAGAAACATCAATTGGTTGCCTCTCACACAGGCAGGGGATCAAACCTGCAACCTAGATACGTGTCCTGAACAGGAATCTACCCTGCAGCCTTTTGGTGCATGGGATGACACTCCAACCAACCAACCTACCTGACAAGGGCAGATGATGAATAACTTTTGCAGCCAAAAAAAATACATATGTTATGCATACTAAAGGGGAAAAGGAGTATTAAAGAGACAGAAAATATAATGAGGGCCAGCAAGAAATGGAAAGAAATGTGCTACAAAATGAGGCTTAAGATGTAAATGAAAAGAAAATAGAATAAAATAAAGCAGAACAAAGTGTAGTATAGTAATCACAGTGTAATAATTGGACATGGTGTAAGAAAATGAATGGGCAGGTGTAATACAGAAAATGGTCTATATACAGAATAGTTGGACATGGGCTGGGCAATAGCCATTTTATGGTTTGAAAGGTCCAAGGAATTGCCATAAGCTCATTATCACTGCATTGCCTTTTGTATACACCTGTGGTCCTTGGATCAAGACTGTAGCTTGGCATCCGCACTGGTGACCTTAATTGTTTATAGAATGGTACATTTCATTTGAATTTTAAAAAATATTTTATTTATTTTTAGAGAGAGGGACGGGGAGGAGAAAGGAAGGGAGAGGAACAAGGATGTGTGAGAGAAACACCAGTTGGTCACCTCCTACATGCCCCCAACCAGGGACCAGGCTGGCAGCCCAGGGATGTGTCCTGACTGGGAATCAAACTGACAGCCTTTCACTTTGTGGGACAAGGCTCAACCAACTGAGCCATGCCGGTCAGGGCTTCATTTGAATCTTAATCATGTAAAGGCAGGATGAATTTTTAGACTTGGGCTCAAAGCATTTTTAACTCATAGCCTTTATAATGTCTGCCATATATGGAGAAGAGATAAAAAACTGTAGGCAGTCAGTGCTTAAGAAGAAGGGAGCTTATGGGGTAAACTGACTATAGGATGCTGGACCAGTCACTTCTGGTTATAATTTTTTTTCAGCAGGTGATAATTACTAGCTTCTTTCATGACATTCTTCATTCTCATAATTTTTGGTTGGTATTACAGTTATTTTGAAATCTCACCTCTTCAAAGCCCTCTCCATGAATTAGGATCATACATTTGTGCCACATCTATGACATAAGAAAAGTTAAATACATGAGCATCTGTTGGGAATTGGAAGAATAAGGAAGGAAGAAGAGAGTAGAATTATGGTACAGCCATATACTAAAACAGCATGAAGCTGTCAAAAAGGAATGTGATCAGTTTGAATATAGTGACTTAGTCCTCTTCTGAGGCCGTGATACTATGGATATTTATTTTAACTTCTGAAGTTTAAACTCAGTATTCTTTTATTCTTTTAGACTCTCCAGGCAGCTGAATTGATTGACTCAGAATTTCGAGCCGGAATGAGCAATAGGCAGAAGAACAAAGCTAAAAGAATGGCCAAGTTATTTGCAAAACAGAGGTCCAGGGATGCAGTGGAAACTAATGAGAAGAGGTAGTAATCTTTTTATGCTGTTCATTTAAAACAGTGACACTGTAGCTTACTTACATCTATCTGTGTCTGCTTGATTTCTGACATTTTGCTGATGTTGTCTATAGCTGTGGAGTACCATTTGGATTGTCTTGTTCAACTGTCAGAGTATTTACTGTTACTAGGGACTAGGACAACTTTCCAGAAAACTTTACATATGCAGATATTTTTTGTTACTAATTATGCAATCTGAATAAGACCTAAAAGTTTCCTAAGGGGAGCACGTTCCAGGCAGAGGCAGCAAACAGTGTAAATGCTTTAATTGTGCGATGTTCAAGAAATAGAAGGGCAGTATGGCTGGGATGAGTGGATGGAAATGAGAGTAGTACAGAGTGAAGACACAGAGATGGTGGTCTAAGGGCCACAAGTAAAGAATACTGCATTAGTAAAGTGAGAATTATTACAGTATGACATCAACTGTTCCCTAGGCTCGGAGCTAAACCAAACAGCAGGTAATAATCCAGGCTTATTTACCTAATCGTGTTGTAGGAAAGAACTCTGTGGTAAACTCATGGTACTCACATTCTTAGTGAGTTAATAGAAGTGGTACCCAGTGCATGGCTTGGAGCAGCATTTCTCAAAGGGTGGTTCAAAACAAGCCTCTTCAAAAGCATTTTGAGGCGTTTGTTACAATGCAGATTTCTTGAGCCCTATTCAACTCCATTATATTAGAATTTTTAGTGGTATTCAAGAAATGTTTGAGTAAATGATGAATTAAACACGAGAGCCTATGAAATAAATGTTACAGATGACAACATTTTGTTCTTCTCATTCATGTATAGCTGGAAAGTAAGTGTAAAAGCTAAGCACAAAAGAGGATAAATAAACATCTACTTGGTATAAATTTTTTTTAAATATTTTATTTATTTATTTTTAGAGAGAGGGGAAGGGAAGGAGAAAGAGTGGGAGAGAAACATCAATGTGTGGTTGCCTCTTACATGTCCCCCACCAGGGACCTGGCCTGCAACCCAGGCATGTGCCCTGGCTGGGAACCGAACCAGTGACCCTTTGCTTCGCAGGCCCGTGCTCAATCCACTGAGCTACACCAGCCAGGGCTACTTGGTATAAATTTTTAAATGGGGTTGTTTTTAGGTGCAGAATCTTTATTGCTTATTAACTACAGGATTTTTTAAGTTAAGAGCTCATTAGAATAGTATGATAACCTAGTAATTGTTCCTGCTGGGTTTTATTTGTATAAGCATTTTTACCCAAATGTTGGAATATTGGAAATATTAGGCCTTATTTTTCAGATTTGTGATTCATTCATTCCACAAATATTTACTGTGAATATCTTTTATATGCCAAATACTTCACTAGGCCCTCAACATCCATTAGTGACTAAAATGGATAAGATTTCTGCTTTTTGTAGAGCTTACATTCTAGAGGGAAAGACAGATGAGGAACAAAATAAGTAAATCACATGTTAATGATAAGGAACAGGAAAGAAAAAAAGAGATAAAGCAGGTAAAGAACTTGTGAAATGTTGTGTGGGTAAAGAGTTTACAATTTAAATGGACTGGTCCATCAGAGATTCACGAGTTGACTTTCAGTAGAGATCTGAAAGAAGTGAGGATTTTGTATTTTGGGAAGACAATCCACATAGAATAGTAAGGGCAATTGCCTGGAAGCAGAAATGTAACAAATTCAAGGGCAATAAAGTGACCAACGTGGCTAGATTGGAGAGAATTAGGTTAAAAACAGTAAGGAATGTGATTAGAGAGGCTCAGATTTTATTCATTACCTTGTAGAAAAAATAGTTGGCCAAACAAATTACACTCTTATGATGGGGGGAATATTTATAGGAAAAAATTCTGTATATACCTTAATGATGCTAACTTGTTCCTTTTCATTGATTCTGAATAGCTTTACTTGTCTTCCCCTTTGTAGTATTTTGTTATGAGGGTAGCCTCAGTATTTTTGGTCTTTCATAAAATAACACTTCCTCAAATTTTCTGGACACATTTTTCATTGATCAGCTGTCTTATCTCTATGTTTTTCAAGAACTGGTAAAATTATAGTGTGTCACTCAGTATATTACTTTTCTCCTGGGTACAAAAGCCTAAAAAAAGTTATGCTGGGCCAGATTTAGGTTGTTGGAATGAGGGAATTTGAAATAAAAAGGAGAAGAGCTGGGTTCAGGGAGGAAGAAAAAAAAGTCTTGTTTAGATTTGAGGTCTAGTTTGAAAGGAAGAATTCACTATTTTATATTCATCAATAAAAGTAGTAGGATATTTTTGCTCAAAAAATTTTAAATGGTTAAATTTGGTTATTTGTACATGAAATTACAGGTAAATCATATAAGCAGAGTACGACAAAATATTTGTTCAAATGATGGATTCTCTTATATTCATTGTGGTTCACATTGTCCTTATTCATGTTTTAAATGGTGACTTTTCTTTTTTAGCAATGATAGCACTGATGGAGAACCAGAAGAAAAGAGACGAAAAATAGCAAATGTGGTTATTAATCAGTCTGCAAATGATTCCAAAGTCTTGATTGATAATAATCCAGACAATTCTTCCTTAATTGAAGAGGTACTGTGAAATGCCCTAAAAGTGTCCTTTGAAATTGTGTATAATCTTTTAATAATAATCTGTTAGCTGAAAGAAATGTTATTAAAACTCTTATATCTTTACTTAATTAATAAAAATTTTAATTATTTAAAAATTTAAAAAGCTATTATTACTAAACCTCCAAACAAATATACTTTATTAATACTTCAATTATTAGCATAAAATAGACCTTAGTAATTTTGTTTTTCTTATTCAGACAAATGAATGGCCTTTGGAAAGCTTTTGCGAAGAACTTTGCAATGACCTTTTTAATCCCTCTTGGGAGGTATGATTTCTCTTTTTTGTAGGTATTTAAAATTTTTTTCACTATTTGTTTATTGAAGTTATTGGAATGACGTTGCTTAATAAATTACATAGGTTTCAGGTGTACAATCTACAATACATCATCTGTGTATTTATTGTATTGTGTGTTCACCACCCAAGTCAAGTCTCCTTCCAGCACCATTTATCCCCCCTTTAACCTCCCTAGCCTCTTCTGCCTCCTCCTCCTCCTCTTTCCCTCTGGTAATCACCATGCTATTGGTGGTATCTCTGAGTTGTTTTTTCACGTGTTTGCTTAATTCCTTCAACTTTTTCACCCAGCACCCCCCAACTCCCTCCACTCTGACAGTTGTCAGTCTATTCTCTGTAAAATTGAGTCTGTTTCTAGTTTGTTTGTTAGTTTATTTTGTTTATTAGATTCCACATATAAGTGAAGTCATATGATCCTTGTCTCTCTCTGACTGGCTTATCTTACTTAGTATAATACTCTCCAGGTCCATCCATGCTGTCACAAAAGGTAAGATTTTCTTTGTTTTTACAGCTGACTAATATTCCACTGTGTAAATGTACCACAGCTTTTTTATCCACTGATCTACTGATGGGCACTTGGGCTGCTGCTCGATCTTGGGTATTGTAAATTGTGCTTCAGTGAACATAGGGGTGTGTATTGTATTGAATTAGTGTTTCAGGTTTCTTCGGATACATACCCAGAAGTGGAATCACTAGGTCATAAGGCAGTTCAATTTTTAATTTTCTGTGATAATGCTACATACCGCTTTCCCAGTGGCTGCACCAATCTGCATTCCCACCAAAAGTATACAAGGGTTCCCTTTTCTCCACATTCTTGCCAGCACTTGTTATTTGTTGATTTACTGCTGATAGTCATTCTGACAGGTGTTGTGTGATATCTCATTGTGGTTTTAATGTGCATCTCTCTGATGATTAGTGACATTGAGCATCTCTTCATGTGTCTGTTGTCCATCAGTATGTTCTCTTTGGAGGTGTGTCTATTCAGGTCCTTTGCCTGTTTTTAAATTGGATTGGTTTTTGTTGTTGTTGTTGAATTTTATAAATTCTTCATAAGTTTTGGATATTAACCCTTTTTCAGATGTATCATGGGTGAATATGTTCTCCCAATCAGTGGATTGTCTTTTCATTTGTTAATGGTTTCCTGTGCCATGCAAAACCTTTTTAGTTTGATGTAGTCCCATTTGATTTTTTTTTCTTTTGTTTCCTTTGCCCAAGGCAATATGTTGGAAAAAATATTGCTACTAGGAATGCCTGAGATTTTACTGCCTATGTTTTCTTTTGGATTTTTATGGTTTTGCGACTTACATTTAAGTCTTTTATCCATCTTGAGTTTATTCTTGTGTATGGTATAAGATGGTAGACTGGTTTCATTTTTGTTATATTTCCCAACACCATTTATTGAATAGACTGTCTTTACGCCATGTATGTTCTTGCCTCCTTTGTCATATTGACCATAAAGGTATGGGTTTATTTCTGGGCTCTCAGTTCTGTTTCATTGATCTGTATGTCTGTTTTTATGCCAGTATTGTGCTGTTTTCATTACTGTGGCCTCATATATAGTTTGATATCAGGTAGCGTGATTCCTCCAACCTTGTTGTTTCTCAAGATTGTTGTGGCTATTCAGGGTCTTTTGTAGTTCCATGTAAATTTTTGGAATGTTTGTTATAGTTCTGTGAAATATGCTATTGATATCTTAATAGGAGTTGCGTTGAATCTATGGCTTGCTTTGGGTAGTGTGAACATTTTAATGATGTTAATTCTTCTTTAAACGTGTGGTATAATTCACCTATGAAGCCATCCAGTCCAGGACTTTTGTTTGCTTGGAGTTTTTTGGTTACTGCTTTAATTTTACTAGTTGTAATCTATTCAGAGAGTCTTTTTCCTAGTTCAGTTTTGGAAGAATTGATGTTTCTAGGAATTTATGCATTTCTTCCAGATTGTCCAATTTGTTGGCTTGTGTTTGTTCATAATATTTTCTTACAATCCCTGGTATTTCTGTGGAGTCAATTACTTCTCTTCTCTTCTCTCACTCCTGATTGTATTTATTTGGGTCCTCTCTTTTTTTCTTGATGAATCTGGTTAAATGTTTGTCCATCTTGTTTGTCTTTTCAGAGAACCAGCTCTTGGTATTGCTCTTTTCTGTTGGTTTTTTTAGACTCTATTTCATTTATTTCTCCTCTGACCTTTATTATTTCCTTTCTTCTACTGACTTTGGGCTTTGTTTCTTGTTCTTTTCCTAGTTCCTTTAAGTGTAAAGTTAGATTGTTGTTTTTCCTGTTTTTTGAGGTAGGCCTGTAATACATATGGTGAATTTCCCTCTTAGAACTGAGTTCACTGTGTCCCATAGATTTTGGGTTGTTGTGTTCTCATTTTCATTTCTTTCAAGGTATCTTTTGGTTTCTTCTTGATCTCCTTGTTAACTGATTCATTTATTAACCTGTTATTTAGCCTTCGTGTCTTTGTGTGTTTTTTGTTTGCTTTCTTGTGATTGATTTCTAGTTTCATGCCATTATGGTCATAGAAGATTCTTGATATGATTTCAGTTTTCTTAAATTTATTGAGACTTGTTTTGTGTCCTAACATGGTCTATCCTACTTGTTTTGTGTCCTAACATGGTCTATCCTAGAAAGTGTACCATGTGAACTTGAGTGTATATTCAAGAATGTATATTTTGCTGCTTTGGGGTAAAATGCTCTGAAGATATCAATTAAATCCATTTGATCTAGTGCGTCATTTAAGGCCTCTGTTTCCTTGTTGATTTTTTGTTTGGAAGATCTATCCATTGATGTTAGTGGGGTGTTAAAGTTCCTACTCTGGCTGTATTATTGTTTATCTCTCCCTTTATGTCCATCAAGATTTGCTTTATATATTTCTGTGTTCCAATATTGGACTCATAAATGTGTACAGGGGTTATATCTTCTTGTTGGATTGCTTCCTTTTTCCTTATGTAATGTCCTTCTTTGTCTCTTACTACAGCCTTTGTTTTCGAGTCTATTTTGTTAGATATAAGTAATGCTACCGCAACTTTTTTCATTTCCATATGCATGAAATATCTTTTCTATCCCTTTACTTTTAGTTTGTATGTATCTTTCATTCTGAGATGGGCCTCTTGTAGACAGCATATATATGGGTCTTGTTTTCTTATCCATTTAGCTACCCTATGTCTTTTGATTGGAGCATTTAAGCCATTTGTATTTAAAGTTATCACTGATAGGCATTTTTTGCAATTTTATCCTTTTATCTATGTTCCTCTTTTTTTCCCCCTTTCTTCCTCTTTTTAAGACCCTTTAACATTTCTTGTAGTACTGGTTTGGTGGTAAAGAACTCCCTGAAGCTTTCTCTTGCTGGGGAAGCTGTTTCCCCTTCCATTTTAAATGACAGCCTTGCTGGGTAAAGCAAGGCTTGGTTGTAGGTCCTTGCTTTTTATCACTTTGAGTATTTCATGCTAATGCCTTCTGGCCTGAAATGTCTGTTCACAAATCAGCTCAGACCCTTATGGGAGCTCCCTTGTAGTTAACTTTTTCTTTTTTCCTTTTAATGTGCTTTCTTTGTCTTTAATCTTGGCTATTTTAATTATGATGTGTCTTGGTGTCCCTCCCAAATTTTTATCCACCACACGTGGATGTGGGACCAGCCCATTCTATCCATTCCATGTCTCTGCCCCTCCTACCAGTCTGGTGGATGTGGTTTCTTTAACTCTGTACTTGTCAGACTTCCATTCAACTCAATTTCTGCCAGTTTTGAGTGATGGTTGTTCTATAATTTAGTTGTAATTTTGATGTGGTTGTGTGAGGTGAGCCATGTTTACTTACGCTACCCTCTTGACCAGAAGTCTAAATTTCCTCACCTCATTTTAAAATTTTTTTTCTTTTTGCTGCTTTAATTGATTGTTTTCTATTACTTTGTCTTCCAAATCGCTGATTCGATCCTCTGCTTTACTCAACCACTGTTTATTTCTTTCAGTGTGTTCTTCATTTCAGATATTGTATTCTTCATCTCTGACTGGTTCTTTTTTATGTTTTCTATGTCCTTTTTATGCTGTTGTAGTTCTAAGTTCCTTTAGCATTGTTACAACCTTTTTTTTTTTTATCTCTGTCTGATAAATCTCTTGCCTCCATTTCACTTAGCTCTTTTTCTGGAGTATTCTCCTGGTCTTTCATTTGGGGTCCTTTTCTTCATCACCCTATTTGGGCTGTCTCTTTGTGTTGGTTTTTATGTATTAGGTAGAATTGCTATGACTCCCAGTCCTGGCAGGGTGGCCTTATGTAGTAGGTGTCTTATAGGACCCAATGGCGCAGCCCTCATGATCAGCTGAGCTGGGTGCTCCATGAATTACCTGAAGGGGAGCCCTTGCAGCAGAATCTCTCTTCAGAATGTCAGCCATTGCCCATGGGAGCGTCGTCAGCCCTTTTCACATCTCTGCCCTTCCTACCAGTCTGTCTATGATTTCTTCATTACAGTTTATCTCAGCTTTATTTTCTTTGCTAATGACAGGAAGCATGTCAAGCATAATCTGTTTTGTCATTGTCCTTATTTTTTCCTTGTGTCCCTCTCAGGACCACTACTCAAGGCATTTTATATAACTCACCAGGTAGAAACCTTTAGACTGTTTTTCACCTTCCATATAATTCTTGTTGTATTTCTTTAGTGATTTGTTCATTTCTTTTTACTATAATACAAAGGCTTGTATATCTCTCCTAGATAGTAAAAATTTCCTTTGGAAGTGGACAATTTTGATTAAAAGCTATAGTTTCTACACCAGCTTTTAAACCTGGAAATATTTTTTCAAAGATCATCTTTAATTGGTCACAGTATGTAAAAGAGATGAAAGCGAAAGTTCCTCCGGTTAAAGTTGACGGTTGGTGGTCTCAAACCATTCTGTTCTACTTAGATTAGCCTCTGGATAATTTAAAAAACACCTGTTTGTAGTACCATTTAGAAGCCTTTCTGCTTCTTGATGTATTTCTATTTAAAGCTCTTCAAGTTTTAACTTACATGGGTGCTTGAATAAGTGGGTGCAGTGTCAGTGGCTTGATTCCTCCATTCCAAATGACATTTCAGAAGGCTTACAGGGCTAAGGGGTAGCATTAGTCATATGATATTTTATTTGAATTGTCTTCCTTTGATGCCTGACACTGGTAGCTATGGAACTTAGTTTTGATGCATGTATTTCTGAAATATGGTATTGGAACTATAAGGAACAATACATGATACTTTTTTAGTATCAGTAATGCTGAATACAAATAAAAGGTAGAGGAGGGATAGCCATGTGGATTATATATATCTCAAGAATAGCTATTTTCTTATTTATTTATTTATTTAAATTTAGAGGGGAAGGGAAGGAGAGAGGGAGAGGAATATCAATGTACAGTTGCCTCTCATGGGTCCCCTGCTGGGAACTGGCCTGCAACCCAGGCATGTGCCCCGACTGGGAATTGAACCACAGTCCTTTGGTTCGCAGGCACGCGCTCAATCCACTGAGCTACACCAGCCAGGGCAAGAATAGCTATTTTCTTAGCTTGATTTAAAACCTTCCTCATAACCAAAATTGTAAAATTTATGTATGTAATTCTCCTTGGATAGTAGAAGAAAAAGACATTCTTGTGAAATGCTATTTAGTTTATTCTAATTTCTTAAAAATATAATATCCCCTTTTCAAATTAAAAATTAAACTCAGTTTCTCAAGTATTTAACCTCTGACATTTACTTCCTGGTTCTTAGGTTCGACACGGTGCAGGCACTGGACTTAGGGAAATCCTTAAAGCTCATGGAAAAAGTGGTGGTAAAATGGGAGACAGTACTTTAGAAGAGGTAAGTGTAGTAAAGCGACAGTTACTATCAAGTTTCAGTAGTTGGCTCTTTTTCTGATTAGGGAGGTAACAGTGCATGTGACATGAAGTAGTAGTGAGACTTAAATAATAAGAAAAATTGAAAAGCAATGAGGGAAAAGTGAAAAGGATAGGAAGAAGTCTTTTTATAGATAGAGGAAGAATGAGTTCAGGGGAAAGATGTTCAGAAACATTGAGTGGAAAATTATGTAGAAACAATAGTATTTGACCAGGATATAATGGATTGGAAAGTATAATAAGATGAATAGAGGATAGTTTAGAGGTCAGTGAGCAATATGATTGGTGTAGCATGGAGACACTGGTAATAGGATTGATAGTAGATAAATGACAGATATAATTGATATTAGAGAAACCTCAAGTAGTGTTTTAATTTCTCTTGGAGTGCAAGTAATATATAATAAAGTTCATGAATTTTAAAGATTTTGTTATAGCCGAATTTAATTAATAAAGAGAATGTGGCTAATATTAAAGAAGGCAATTGGAACTCTAATATAGTTTGATTATTGTTCCTACAGCTGAAATAACCCATCCCAGTATTTTAATTTTCATTTGGATCCAATATGTTTCCCCAACCCACATTATAAAGTGTGATCTTTGTTACTAAAAAATGATTGTTTAACAGATGATTCAGCAGCATCAAGAATGGTTGGAAGACTTGGTTATTAGACTCCTTTGTGTTTTTGCATTAGACAGATTTGGAGACTTTGTTTCTGATGAAGTAAGTTATTACATGAGGGAAGGTTTTCCCAATCAAATTTCAAATTCAGCAAAATAAGCTTTTTGCAAATACGAGTTTTCTCTCTTTTTCATTTGCAGGTTGTGGCACCAGTTCGTGAAACTTGTGCTCAAACATTAGGTGTGGTGTTAAAACACATGAATGAAACAGGAGTTCATAAGACTGTGGATGTGCTGCTTAAATTACTTACACAAGAACAATGGGAAGTTAGACATGGTGGTCTGCTAGGAATAAAATATGCTTTGGCAGTTCGTCAGGTAAACATTTAACTTTTTGAAGCAACATGGGAAGGTTTTTCCCTTCTTAGTTTATTTTTATGAATTACATGAAATGGCCCTAAATTCTAGTGTTACATATAACTCAGTCCTTCATGATTTGCTCTCTTGAGGTAGTGTCATAGCGATAGGTGATACTAATAAGAATTGAAGTACAAATCAAAAGATGATGAATGAGGTTTGGAAACTTGTTCCTAATTCATAGCAAGACCAATTCTAGGTGAGATTCCATCTTGTGTGATCACACAGGAGTGGCCTCTGAAGGTTAGCTCTATTGGGGAACTTAAAAAGAGAGTAGATTAGAATAAAGAGAAGCAGGAAAGGGCTGGCTTTTCTTTTGTTCTTCTCATTCCCTTTTCAGTTATCAGTGAGCCTGAAGGAGAAATACAAGCTAAGGTTCTAGTACCAGAGGCATGTATGTATATATAGTCTTACCTTGAGAAACTGATGTTTTAAGTCACACTCAGTAGTGAAATGCTTGATACTTTTGTAGTCTTTTTCAAATAGGATTAGCTAGATAAGCTTCAATGGTGTTATTTTTCTTTCAGCTTATGTGATTCTTTTTTAATAAATAAATATTGGATTTTATATTTTCATATGGCAAGTTTAATAAAAATGTTTAAGCACAGTATTTATACTGCGGAAAGTTCATTTATTTGGACGTATTGTTTTATAGGATGTAATCAATACTTTATTGCCTAAAGTTTTAAGTAAAATAATCGAAGGACTCCAGGACCTTGATGATGATGTTAGAGCTGTTGCTGCAGCATCATTAGTACCTGTGGTAGAAAGCCTTGTGTATCTTCAGACACAGAAGGTAAGTGTAATATTTTTGTACATTTTTCCTAGAGCTTGTTTACATTTGGGGTAAAGTTTTAAGAAGAACATTGAGTACTTTTCTTCTCCTTTATCCTTTTTTTTTCTTAACAACAACCTTCTCTGATGTATGCGTTATTAATTATACAATATCTTTGGGAAGAGTGAATTGTGTGTATTAATCTGCTTCCTATTTGTGTACACAGTATGTAGGGAACTTCCCTGAGGTAAAAAGCAAACATGTCTTGTTTATTTTACTCTTGGTTTATAGACATGAAATTTTTGTTTGTTTTGATTGGGTGGGGTTTTTTTTTTTTTTTGGCTTTTGGTTTTTTAAATCTGGTCTCATTTTTTGAAGTGCCTTATTTAAGGTCTGAGTTTCCTTTGTATTATCAAACCCAGGACACATATATTTGGAAGCACAGCAGGCAATATTTTACAATCAAAATTTGTCTTTCGTGCTTTCATAAATAAAATTACATAGAGAATCAGATCTTGGGTATCTGTACTATATTCTTTTTAAAGTTTAGTTTTTTTACATAAAATAAAGTATTGGCTATCTTATTTCCTGAATTCTCCCTCCCATTGTGAATCTGATTAGGAAGTGAAGTTTCAGAGTAGATGTGGCATTAAAAATAAGGGTAGGAAATTGTTAAAGGCAAATAATATCTCCTTAACTTGGCTGAAAACTGGCACCTATGCATGATCATTGGGACTGTGTGTGTTGTTGAATCAGTAGTGACTCCTGGGATACAACCTGGCATGGCTTGTGAATACTCTGTATAAAATTAGTAACTGTTTTCTTGATAACTGATCTTATAGGTACCCTTCATTATAAACACATTATGGGATGCTCTTCTGGAACTAGATGATCTAACAGCTTCAACAAATAGTATTATGACTCTTCTTTCATCCCTGTTAACTTATCCTCAGGTCCAACAGTGCAGGTAATTATTTTATTCAGTAGAATAAAGTAAAAAGTATTTATACATTTCTAGAGAATTAACCCTAAAAGAAAAGGTATTATCTTTAGGAATGGTACTGTAAGTTGGGGGTGCCAAAGATTGCTATTTGTTTTTAACTATCTAGCCACTAGCATATTTGGGGCAGGAGCTTAAAAAGGTCATATTCTTTTATCCTTGGATTACTTTTGTTATAGAATTCTTCATATTATTCATCCTATATTTGACTTCAATAATAATTGCATATTATTTTTGCCTCTACACCCAGAATATAGAATTTTAGCCTAGTTTAGTGACATAAACTTAGTTAATAGAATTATCATTAAACATCAGCATTACTTTTTCCAAAATATCTCCTCTAGGAACTTCTTCTTTGTAATGTTTATTTCAACTCTTGTTCTTGATTTCAAGGATTATTCATTAGGAAGGTAGTATATAATAATGTAATATAATGTACAAAGGCTGAGATTGGGTAAATCCAAACACATAAATAAAAAAATTTAGTGTCATGTATTTTCCTATTCTGATATTTGAAATGAAGCTCAGCTAATGTGATGCATTCTCTGCCGTTTAGACTGGCTCATGAATGTTATTGTTTCTTTTAATAGTATCCTTGGAGATTCAGAAGTAAAAATTTGCATGCAACTTAAAAAAATCACAGATGAGAAAATTAATTACTAATCTTAGCTAGTGAATGTTCATATGATCATGATCATAAATGATTTCTGGTTGTGTGAGTGGTCTGTTTCCAGTGATATACGAAAACATGTAGAAAGTGTTTCAAATAGCACTGACCTACTACTGGTAGTACTTCAATGATAAATTTGGGCTTGTAGGATGGCCCACAAATTGGAATAGCAAAATAAGTGCCTGCAAAAGCAAATGAAGAGGGAAAAAATAAGATGGTAGGGCATGTGTGGGATTTCCTAATTTTCAGTTGCTTTCATTAGTAATGAAAGCTATAGAGAATAAATGAGTTCATCTGTGTGAAAACCCCTTTTTAAGCTGCAAAATGCAAGAGTTTTTAATTACCTTTAAGGGTGGGCAAACTCTGTGAAGGCAGATAATGATATTTTTGGCTTTGCAAACCATATGACCTTTGTCAAAACTACTCAGCTCTGTAGATAATGATATTTTTGGTTTTGTGGGCCATATGATCTCTGTCAGAATTACCTCTGCTATTGTAGCACAAAAGCAGATACAGACAATACATAAAAGAAAGAACAAGTCTGTTTTCCAATAAAACTTTATTTAAAAAACCAGGTAGACTGGATTTAGACTTTGGGCCTTAGTTTATTGACATGTGCTTTAAATAAAGTATTTAACTTTAAAAGACATCACCAACTTGATAGTGTCAGGAAAGCTAGATAATGTAAGAAAATGAAAGAATACAGTGAATATTCTTTTAATTCAATATGAAATAGTGTAGTTTTTATCTTTTCAAAATTAGCTTACTAGAAAATTTGCTTCATGTATTGTGATATTTGGCAGATATTTTCTAGCTTATGTAAGAAGTGCAGCATGTCATTTGGAGCATGAGCCATTACTATTAACAAGGCCTTGTTATAATGCTTTTACATATTTTGAGTCTGTTTTATGTCTGTGTGCATGTGTACTAAATGTGTAAATTAATGTAAAGATGTCCTGTTTACACAAACCTTAAGTAATAAAGTATTAAAATATAGACCTCTTGAGGAGAACCATAATTACACTGATGTATTCTTTTTTATTCATGCCTTTTTGTACAGAGGTTTCATATGTATTTCAGATGCTACTGACAAATCATTTCTTAATTCTAGGTAACATTTAAAAATCACTCATGGATGTGACAGGAATCCTGTGATCCAAGTTGTTAGCCTAGATGTGGCTTTGCTTACTTCCCTATTTAAAATCTAATCTGTAAGAAGGAAGGTATTTGAGTTTTCTTAGTAGTGCTAGATGAGGCTAACTTTCAAAGCTACTACCGTACCACCTCTTGCTCATTTGATATACGGCAGAGATGGTCCCAGAGGGGGTGTAAGTTAATGTGTATCTAATGGTTACCCATAGGAAAGGAGTAAGGGTTAGCAGTCTTGATTTTGTGTAGGTTTACTACGAGTTGAGATACATGTCCCGCTTTCCTGAGTAAGAATTGATTGAGAATAAGAACACTTATATTGGAAAATTCTAATTTGATAAAGGTAATTTGTGATATCAGTGCCATAGAAGTACCTAATGGTACTATTTCTGTTCTTCTTTTTGACTGTGTTTGCTCTGGCTCTTCCTGTACTATAATTACAGTTTCGATTGAGGGTGTCAAATGAGTGTTCATATGAGAATTGTATTATATTTTTAGAATTTACTCATTGCAAAAGATTGTAATTCCATAAGGAAATTATATTTAGATAATGTATCAATTAAGTTTCAACTGAGAATAATTAGATTAACTTATGTCTTCTTTGTTAGTATTCAGCAGTCACTCACAGTTTTAGTTCCACGTGTCTGGCCTTTTTTGCATCATACTATATCATCAGTTCGAAGAGCAGCATTGGAAACTCTGTTTACATTATTATCAACACAGGACCAGGTAAGAAGGAATAACTATGTATAGTAATCTTAAAATTTATATAAATTAATTTTATAAAATAAATCAGACCTCCAGGTTATCCTTGCTGCATGTCCAAACATCAGGAGAATGCTGGGCATAGTAGAGATGGTATGGTGACCATGTAGACACATAGAGATATAATCACCATGAGGGCGGAACTATTTTAATATTTTGCTCTAGGTTGTATTACTAGCACATGGAATAGTGTTTAACACATAGACCTTCAGTAAATATTTGTTGAGTGAAAGCTTAAATAGTGCCTTCTTGTCAAAGACTTGTTATATTTACTCTTCATTCTGTGTGGTTGATAATTTGATGGTTGGCAAATCCATCTCAGGTTAGAAGGTTACATTTGAAGCTCTGCAGTTCTTCTAAAGACTAACAATGAAATTGCTAGGCTCTTGACTCCTTTTAAGGATTACTCAATCTAAAGAGCATGGTATTTCCAAGGATAGTGTACTTCAGGAGTCATACATTGAAACACCTACACAAATCATTCAGGTAATATTAGTGTGTGAATGGAATCTGAGATGAGCTGAGGAGTCCTTGCACTGTGTATAAGAGGCTTCACATTCCTATTTTTAAAATAACCCTATAGGTCAAACAGAATACTCGAAATTAGGGAAATATAAGGAATCCATTCTTCTGTCATGTTGTTATTTATAGGTACTAGAGTTTGAGCCAGTAATCTTTAAAAAGCAGTGGTTTCTTTTTTTTAGATAATAGATGATAGTATAAATAAATATCTTTTGGTTCATTAACCATGCATTTCTATATGAATTAGGAATATTCCATGTAGACTTGCTTTCATCTGCAGCATTGTACTAGGTTTCACTTCCATGAATCAGCATCTGCGAATTTTGTTTTGCATTTTTTAAAAATTTTTCTAATTATACTCTTCTGAGGAAAAATTATCAGGTCCATTTTTTAATACTCAGTTGATCAGGCATGAGTTGATGCAACAAAACTGGCATGGGTTATTCTGAATTTTTACTTTGTTTTTGTTTTAGTTTTGTTGTTGTCTTCTATGTAATTTATTGTTTGAGATCTTATATTTAGGTCCTTGATCATTTTGAAATAACTTTTGTACACGGGGACAAACTGTAATCTAGGTTCATTCTTTTGTGTGCGGCTTTCCAGTTTTCCCACCATAATTTATTGAAGAGGCCTTCTTTGCTCCATTATGTGTTTTTGTCTCCTTTGTTAAAAATTACTTGCCCCATATACATGTGATTTTATTTCTGGGCTCTCAATTCTATTCCATTGGTCTGTGTCCTTTTTCCCTAGTGCCATGCTGTTTTACTCATTGTAGCTCTCTAGTATAATCTAAAGTCAGGTATTTTGATACCTTCAGCTTTGTTGTTTTTTCTCAGGAATGCTTTGGCTATTCAGGGTCTTTTGTAGTTCCATACAAATCTGATGATTTTTTGTTCCATTTTTTAAAAAAATGACATTGGCATTTTGATGGGGATTGCTTTGGGTAATATGGCCATTCTAACTATGTTGATTCTTCTAATCCATGAACAGGGAGTATCTTTTCATTTCATTGTGTATTTTTCAATCTCTTAATAATACTTTGTAGTTTTCAAATACAGTTTCTTCACATCTTTTGTTAAGTTTATTCCTAGGTATTTTATTCTTTTGGTTGCAATTGCAAAATAAATTTTTTTTCATTACACTTTCTGAAATTTCATTGTTAGTATACAGGAAAGCAGTGGATTTTTGTACATTGATTTTGTATGCTGCAACTTTATTTATTTTTTGTTTCTAGTAGTTTTTTTTTGGTGCAGTCTTTAGGGTATCCTATAAACAGAATCATGTCATCTTCAACAATCCAAACAAACAATTCAGTTAAAAAAAATGGGCAGAGATGTGAATATATACTTATCCCAAGAAGACATACAAATGGCCAACATTCCCAATTTAGATGTCTTATTTCTCTCTTGTTTTCTTTTAAAAAAATTGTAATTGTATGTTTTCCCATTATCTTATTTCTTTCTCTTGCCTGATTGCTCTGGCTAGGACTTCCAGAACTATGTTGAGTAAGAGTGGTGAGAGAAGTCATCCTTGTCTTCTTCTTGATTTTAGGGGCAAAGCTTTCAATTTTCCACCATTGAGTATGATGTTAGCCGAGGGTTTGTCATAGATGGCCTTTATTATGTTGGGGTACTTTCCTTTTATACCCATTTTATTGACTGTTTTGATCATAAATGAATGTTGTATGTTATCAAATGCTTTTCCTGCATCTATTGATAAGATCATATGATTTTTTAATCTTTTGTTATGTTAATATGAAATATTACATTCATTGCTTTGCGTATACTAAGTCATTCTTGTGCCCTGGAATGAACCTCACTTGATCATGATGTATCATTATCTTTTAAATGTATTGTTGTATTTGACTTCTGAGTATTTCATTTAGGATTTTTGCATCTATATTTTTCAGAGATACTGGTCTGTAGTTTTCTTTGCTTTTGGTTTATCCTTGCCAGGTTTTGGTATCAGGGATATGTTGATCTTATAAAATGCGTTAGGAAGTATTGCCTCTTCGTCAGTATTTTGGAAGAGTTTGAGAAGGATAGGTATAAAATCTTTGAATGTTTGGTAGAATTCACTAGTGAAGCCATCTGCTCCTAGACTTTTATTTTTTGGGAAGTTTTTGATGGTGGTTTTAATTTCTTCTCTGTTAATTAGTCTATTTAGATTTTCCAGTTGTCTATGATTGAACCTAAGAAGGTTATGTATTTCTAGAACTTACCCATTTCTTCTAGGTTATTGAATTTGGTGGCATATTGTCTTCCATAATGGGTTGGCCAAAAAATCCATTTAGTTTTTTCCATAAAATAAAAACTTGTAAAGATGAAAGAGTAAATTTTTGGTTTGGATATTTTGAATATGTTGGCTATCTCCCATGTAGTATAATGCTGATTGTTTTCAATTAATGTCTTAATTTGATCACTAATTATGGATTCTATTTGCTTGGGGAATTGTTTTCCACCCTTTCGTTTTGAGTCTGTCTTTGTGTTTGCAGCTTACATGTGTCTCCTGAAGGCGGCATATGGTTGGGCTTTGTTTTTTGTCCAGTCTGCCACTCTGTGCCTTTTTATTGGTGAATCCAGTTCATTTACATTTAGAGTAATTATTGATGTATGAGGATTTTCCTCTCTTTTTTAAAAATATTTTATTTTTTTATTTTTAGGGGGAGGGAAGAAGAAAGAGAGGGAGAGAAACATCGATGTGTGGTAGATAATTGAAAGATTGCCTCTCATATGCCCCCACCTGGAGGCCTGTTCCACAACCCAGGCATGTGCCCTGACTGAGCATCAAACCAGCAACCTTTCGGTTTGCAGGCCAACATCACTCAGTCCACCGAACCAAACCAGCCAGGGCGATATGTGAGGATTTTCTATGGCCATTTTATTTTTTGTCTTGATAGCTCTGTACATCCATTGGTTCCTTTTATTTTTTAAGATTTTATTTTTTTATTTTTAGAGTGAGGGGAAGGGAGGGAGAAAGAGAGGAAGAGAAACATTGATGTGAAAGAGAAACACTGATTGGTTGCCTTTTGCACACGGCCATCCTGGGACAGAACCCAGAACCCAAGCATGTGCCGTGACAGGGAATCAAACAGGTGACCTTTTGCTTTGCGGGGTGATACCCAACAAATGAGCCACTTTGGTCAAGGCTCCATGGGTTCTTTTCCATTGTGTTTCTGTCTGTTGTTTTTGTTTGGTGGTATTCTGTACCTCATTGTTCTGTTTCCTTTCTTATTTTTTTTAAGTTATGTGTCTCAGTTTTTTTTTTTTTTTTTTTTTTGCATGTGGTTACAATTGGGTTTATAAAAAGGAAAATTTTGTATTAGTCCTTTTCTTTTGATGCATCTCATCTTCATCTTCATCTTCATTTACAAATTTAGACCTTTACTCCCTCCTTTCTCTTTTAAGTTTTTCTTCTTAGAAATTATCCCTGTTTATGCTGTAAGTTTGTTGGTGATCTTGTAGTTTTGTGACCTTTTGTTCTTTGTTTCAGGTAGAATTAACCCCCTTGAGTATTTCCTGCAGTGGATATCTGGTGATAAATTCCCTCAGATTCTGTATGACCGGAAAAAGTCTTTATTTCTCCTTCATAGCTACAGGATAACTTTGCTGGATATTTTATTCTTGGCTGGTAATTTCTTTTTTTCAGTGGTTAAGATTTGGTTGCACTCTCTTCTAGCTTGTAAAGCAGAGAAGTCTGATGATAACCTAATGGGCTTTTCTTTATCAGTTACTTTCTTCATTTCCCTGGGCCCCTTGAGAATTCTTTGTTAGTGATTTTTTTTAATTTTCATTTTTTGATATTAGAGAGAAAGGAAGGGGAAGAGAGACACATACACTGATTTGTTATTCCACCTACTTGCATATCTCTTGGTTGCTTCCTCTATGTGCCCTGACCAGGGATTGAACCTGCAGTCTTGGTGTATTGTGATGATGCTCTAACCAACTGAGCTACCAGGCCAGTGGTCTTTGTCATTAATTTTTGACAATTTTAATATAATGTGCCTTGGAGAAGGCCTTTTTGCATTGAGGTAATTAGATGTCCTTCTTGCTTTTTGGATTAGAGGATCTAGCTCTTTGCATAGATTTTAGGAATTTTCAATAATTATTTGTTCAAAGAGGCTCTCTGTTCCCTTCTCCCTCTCTTCTGGTATGCCTGTTATTCTTATATTGCTCTTTCTGCTGGAATCAGATAGTTTTCATAGAGTTCTTTCATTTTTTTTTTTATGCTCAGGACTCTCTCTTCTTCCCTCTTTGTCATTTCTAGATTTGTCTCCAAATTCACTAATTCTTTCATCCATCTGGTCGTCTCTATTTCCTATGTTTGCTCGTTCATTCTTAATCTTTTTTATTGAGTTCTTCATCTTTGTAATTTGTTTCATTCTTTAAAAGAAAATTTAAATCCACACCCAAGGACAGTTTTCATTGCTTTTTTAGAGAAAAAAGGAAAGGAGAGAAACATCAATTGGTTGTCTTCCATATGTGCCTGGACCAGGGAATGAACTTGCAACCAACCCCTCAAGTTATGGGAAGATGCTCTAATCAACTGAGGCACCCCAGCTAGGGCAATATGTTTCATTGATTTGGGGTGGGGGGAAGAGAGGAACATCCATGTGAGAAAGAAGCATTGATCAGTTGCCTCCTGTGAGTGCCTGACCTGGGATCCAACTTGCAACCCTTTTGTGTGGTGCACATACAACACTCCAACCAACTGAGCCACCCAACCAGGGCTGTTTTTTTTAATATTTCAAACTGTTTGGTAAAGTATTTGTTTTGTTCCTTGATTTGTTTTCAGGGCTCATTACATTGAGTATTTGTATTTTCTTGTATCTCCTTTTTTGTCAGAACTACCATCTTGAATTCTCTCATTTAAATCACATATTTCCATATCTTTCAGTTTATTTTCTGGAGATGTTTCATTTTCTTTCTGAGTTGCCTCGATACCTTGGTTATTCATGGTATTTGATGGATTCCTTCTTTGTCTAGGCATGTATATATTTATGGTATTTCTCTAGTAGATTGATACAAAGAAGCTTTCTGTTATTTTTCAGTAGGTGGTGCTGAATCATATGCTTTTTAGCTCTCTTGCACTCCTCTGGCTTTTCAGAACTCCCCAGGGTGGTGGAAAATGGAAGTTTGAGTATGTCCCCTGTTAAATGGGTTTCCCCAGTCCCAGGAGACCAACCTCACAGAAGAGAACATTGGGCAGTGAAGCTCCAAATCCATGAAATCCAGTTCTGTCCTCTGCAGCTAGATGCTACCATCAGTGTAGTAGCCGCGATGTGTGGCAGTGGGTGGGTTGGGGTGACCCTCCTGAATTCAAAGTGACTTTGCCCTCTTGATAATGGCAACCTCAGACATCCACCAAGTCACCCCTGTACCCTGATACTAGGATCATTCACAGAATTTGCCCTTTGCTCAGGGAAAAAGTGATGCAGTAGTACCGGTTCTGAGATTTGCAGATCATGTGCTCCACAACCCACAAAGGGAGGCAAGCTCTGGGCGGTTAAGGGGCAGCCATGCTCCATGGCTTTGTTTCCAGAATGCCAATTACGAGACGACCATGGTCACATCTCTGTGTTATATCCCTGCCCAGGTCACTGTGCTCAGTGGCAGCAGTTACTGCCTACTCCTGCAGGAATGCCCACTGAATCTCTTTGTTCCTCCTAGCTGAGGGGAGTATCATCCAGATCCTGATTCTTTCCCTCTCCAAGCTGAGTTCCACCATGAGCACCCAGCTGTAGGGCTGCATCCATGGCTGAGCTCAGCTCTTCTTCCTTCTCACTTCCCCAGGTTCCTTCCACTTGCCCACCTTTAGGATGTTTCAATGTTCAGATCTCTCAGGTGTGTTTGTGTGTTGGGCAGGGAATCCTTTGTTGAATCATAGCCATTTAAATTTTTCTAACTTCAAGGGCAGCGGCCAGGGGGATTTCTCACACTGTCATTTCTCTGGTGTCATTTGTACTGTTCCTTTTCAGTTGCTTTTTCCTAGTTATATTTCTTAGCTGTCAGTCGTGATTTCTCATTTTTGTTAGTCTTATAATGTGGTGTTTCCTGCCATGTATTGAATTTTTTACAGTATAGGTAAGATCACAAGATTGTTCCAAATCCCCTTCCAAATATTTTTTAGTCCCTAAATGATTGTTGATATTGGCAATTAAAATTATATGGTTTCAGGATAATTTGGGGGACCATAGATCAGTTACTTGCAGACTGGTTAGTGACTTGCCATTGCCTACTATATTCGAATTAAATTCCTGCCTTTCTTGGTCTTCTGCTGCTTGGATCTTGTCAACCTTTTCTCCTACTATTTCCTAATATATAACCTGGAATCTTTAGGAAAATTTCCCAAGTCCACCCCTGTATGCCAACTATAACCATGTTGTGTTCATTTTATCAAACTTAATCTGTACATGGCTCATTACCTGCTCCCTCCTTTGTAAATATTATCTCCTTTTTTCCCCTCTCTGGCTCTTTCCTTCAAGGAACAGCTCAAATCTCTATTCCCACAAAGCTATTCCAGTTCTATAATTCAGTGTGATTTGTTTTTTATCTGAACCATTGCTTAAAGTCATTATTCAGTGAAACACTTATTTAATGGCTAGTGTTAATCTTGTGGTCCCAGCAACATTATTTGCTTTCTGAGATGATATCAGAGTAAACCATGTTTGATGCTTTCTGATGCTTTTGTATGTTTTTGTAGTCCTTTCCACGGCTTTGCATGATTATTGATTGATTTGTAGCTACATGCAAACTTTTGTAATGCAAATCTGTGATCTCTTATCTTTAATTTTGAAATTCAGAGGTTTTTTTGTAATTTGGGTTAGCTTAAAGAACTACTTATTTGATAGAAAAAACTGACCATTCTTTTTTTTTTTTTATTGTTTTTCAGTACAGTTTTCTGTCTTTTACTCCCATCCCATACCACCCCCCAGTGCTCCCCCCTCCCTCCCCTTTCCACCCCCCCTAGTTTCTGTCCATGTGTCCTTTATACTTGTTCCTATAATCCCCTCCCTTTTTCCCTAAGATTCCCTCCCCTCTCCCCTCTGGATACTATCATCCCCTTTTCTATTTCAATGTCTTTGGCTATATTTTGTTTGCTTGTTTGTTTAGTTGCTCAGGTTCCTGTTAAAGGTGAGATCATATGGTACTTGTCCTTTACTGCCTGGCTTATTTCACTTAGCATAATGCTTTCCAAAAACTGACCATTCTTAAGAAAGGCTATTAATAAGTCTTTAGTCTACTTAATATGTCTGCTTTCAAATTTTGCTGCAGACATATTAATACGTTTTATTTAGGTTCTGCCTCTGACTCTATAGAGGATATTATGTAACATGCAGTATATAAAACATCATTATTATTCTAAAATTTGAAAAATAGCGAATTTCTAAACAAATTGGGATCCAGGGAATTTGGACAAGAGATGATAGACCTGCACTATTGATAAAATCTACCCTCACTTTAACTTGCCTTTCCTTTTCCTGAGCTGCTTTTTATCACTATTTTTCCTCAACAATGGTTTAACTAAACAGCAAATCTGGATTTTAACCTTGGCTCTACCATTCGTTAACTCTATGACCTCAGTCATTTATTTAACCCTTTTGGCAATAATCCCTACCCATACTTCCTTGGTGTTATAGGACCAAGTAAGATAATGTATATGAATGTAATTTAAAAATGTTAATGCTTGTACCAGTCTGCAATCCCACCAGCAGTGAACTAGGGTTCCCTTTTCTCCACAACGTCTCCAACACTTGTTGTTTGTTGCTTTGTTCATGATGGCCGTTCTGACAGGTGTAAAGTGGTATCTCATTGTAGTTTTAATTTGCATTTCTCTGATGGCTAGCAATATTGAGCATCTTTTCATGTGTCTCTGAATCCTCTGTATGTCCTCCTTGGAGAAATGTCTGTCCAAGTCCTTTGCCCATTTATTAATTGGGTTGCTTATCTTCTTAGAGTGGAGTTGTGTAAGTTCTTTGTATATTTTGGAGATTAAACCCTTGTCTGAGGTATCATTGTCGAATATGTTTTCCCATATAGTTGGGTCTCTTATTATTTTAATGCTGTTTTCTTTAGCTGTGCAGAAGCTTTTTATTTTGATGAGATCCCATTTGTTTATTCTTTCCTTTATATCCCTTGCTCTAGGGGACATATCAGTAAAAATGTTGCTGCGTGAAATGTATGAGATTTTCCTGCCTATATTCTCCTCTAGGATTTTAATGGTGTCACCAATGGTGTCAATGGTGTACTGTATGGTGTACATACAGTATGGAATTTTCTAAGAAAACTAAAAATGGATCTGCCTTTTGACCCAGCAATTCCACTGCTAGGATTATATCCTAAGAACCCTGAAACACCAATCCAAAAGAACCTATGCACCCCAATGTTCATAGCAGCACAATTTACAATAGCCAGGTGTTGGGAGCAACCTAGATGCCCATCAGTAAATGAATGGATCAAAAAACTGTGGTACATATACACAATGGAATTCTATGCAGCAGAAGGAAGGAGATTCTACCCTTTGCAACAGCATGGATGGAACTGGAAAGCATTATGCTAAGTGAAATAAGCCAGGCAGTAAAAGACAAATACCATATGATCTCACCTTTAACAGGAACCTAAGCAACAAAACAAATAAGCAAGCAAAATATAACCAAAGACATTGAAATAGAAAACAGGCTGACAGTAACCAGAAGGGAGGGAATTTCAGGGGAAAAAGGGAAGGGATTACAGGAACAAGTATAAAGGACACATGGACAAAAACTAAGGGGGGTGGAAATGGGAGGGAGGTGGGGAGCACTGGAGGGGTGGACTGGGATGGGAGTAAAAGACAGAACTGTACTTGAACAACAATTAAAATCAAATTTAAAAAAAGAAAAAATGTTAATGCTACACAAATATAAATAATCAATACTACAGATAGTGAGGACAATAGTGAACACTTTGACTTCTGGGAATTCTTTTATAATAGTTTGGAAATCTTGTTTATGTTCTGGGGTTTAAGAATGATATGTAATAGTAATAATTATAATCCAAGCTATTATTGAGGGGTTACGCTATGCTATGAACTACTCAGTGTTATGAACTGGTAAGCACTTTACATGAGATAGCTACTCCCATTCCTATTTTGCAGATGAGGGAACTAATGATCAAAAATTAAGAAACTTTCCCAAGCTCACATAGCTATACAACTCATGGTAAGCAGCTCAACTCAGCTCAGAATCATGTCTAATTCTGTCTGACTTTCAGTTCTTGTTTTTTTTTTTTTAACATTTTTTATTTTTTAATTACAGTTGTTTCAGGAGTACATTCCAGTGACCTTCCTGATGAATCTTGTGCCCATCTGACACCATCCATAGTTATTAGAATATTATTGGCTATATTCCTTATCCTGTACTTCACAACCCCATGACTGTTCTGTAACAACAAATTTGTACTTTTTAATCCCTTCACCTTTTCACCCAACCCCCAACACCTCTCCTATCTGACAGCCATCAAAATGTTCTCTGTATCTGTGAGTCTGTTTCTGTTCTGCTTGTTTATTTTGTCTTGTAGATTCCATTGTTGATAGATATGTATTTATTGCCATATTATTTTTCATGTTTTTGATCTTAGTAAAGAAGACCCTTTAACATTTTTATGTAACATTGGTTTGGTGGTGATGAACTCCTTTAGCTTTTTTTATTATTATTTCTCACTTGATATGTTTATTGATTTTAGAGAGAGAGGAAGTTTGGGGGTGGAGGGGAGAGAGAGAGAAACATTGATGTAAAAAGAGAAACATTGATTGGTTGCATCTCTTATGCTCCATGACCAGGGATCAGACTTGCAACCTTTTGATGTACGAGATGATGCTTCAACCAGCTGAGCTGTCTGACCAGGTCTCTGTTAGCTTTTTCTTGTTTGGAAAGCTCTTTAAATAAATGTCCTTTGATTCTAAATGATAGATTTCTTGGGGAGAGTAATCTTGGTTGTAGGTCCTTGCTTTTCCTTCACAAGATTACAAAAGTTTTCTGTTGTCATTTTTTCAAACAAGTTTTCAATTTATTGCTCTCTCTCTTTTTCTAGTACCCCCATTGGTACATTTGAAGTTGTCCCAGAGGGTCCTTACACTATCCTCACGTTTCGGATTTTTTTTTGCTGTTCTCATTGGATGTTTTCTGCTTCCATACCTTCCAAATTTCTGCTTTGATCCTCTGCTTTATTTACTCCATTGTTGATTCCCTGTAATGTAGTCTTCATTTCAGTTAATCTATCCTTCATTTCTGACTGATTCTTTTTTGTGGTTTGCATGTCCTTTGTCATGCTGTTGAAGTTCTCACTAAGTTCATCTACTCTTCCCTTAAGTTAATTAGCATTCTTATAACCATTATTTTGAATTCTGCATCTAGTACATTGCTTGTCTTCATTTTGTTTAGTTCTTTTCCTGGAGTTTTGTTCTCTTTTTTCATCTGAGATATGTTTCTTTGCCTCCCTGTGTTTGGCAGCCTCCTGTATTTGTTTCTGTGTATTAGGTAGAGCTACTACACCTCCTGGCCTTGGTAGAGTGGCCTTATGTAGTAGGTATCCTAAAGGGTCCAGTGGCACAGCTTCCAAGTTCAGCTGAGCTGGGCACTCCAGGTGCCATACCCCTCCCATGTGGGCAGTGTACACCTTCCTGTTATAGTTGAGACTTGATTGCTGTTGACATTTCAATGGAAGGGATTTCCCCCAGGCTGATAGGCTTCAAGGACTGATTGTAACCTCTGTGGAAGATCAGCCATACAGAGTCCCAACCCACAGAGCAGTACTTCAGCAAGGCTCCATTGAGCCTGCCTCCTGAATGTGTCCATTGTGGAGGAGGTTGGCTGATGCTTTGATGTGGTTTGAAGGTGTTTACCTGGTGTGTCAGCTCTTGGGCCTCTGAGGAGGTACAGGCCAAGGTTAGCCACCATCTGTGTTCTACCTGAGGCCTCCCAGCATGAGCTACAGAATGATCTGCAGATGGCTTCTAGTTGTTCTGGACTTGGAGGTGCCCAGGAGAGGCCAAGCTGTGAACCAAAGCCAGCTGCTGCTGGTGCCAGACCTGGGGCACAGCACTCCAAGGCCAATTGCTGCTTATTTGAGAGATTTTACAAAAGTCTGAAGCATGAGCTGAGACAGGCTATTTGTATGGAAAAGTCACTGGAAACAGCTTGGTGGGACCACAAATTGGATGATCCAGGACAGGATCTTGGGAAATCACAGGGGTAGGAGGGGTGGCAAACAATGATAGCCAGGTTGATAGAGACTCAGATATGACTCAGCAAAAGAACAATGGCCTCTGCCAGAACTTCTGTCTGGGAGAAAGTTGCTCCTGCAGCTCTTGCCCTGATACCAGACACTTCACTTCCTCCTGTATGTTCCTGGAGCCTTTCAGGCTATTTCCCCAGTACTGGAACTCAGAAGGAGTGTGTTTGATTAAGTTGTGCTTGGGTCCTTTGAGAGGAACACCTAGGACTCCAGAAACCTGTCTCACTCAGCCATAATTCCCATTGGTTTTTACAGCCAGAAGTTAAAGGGTCTTCTTTTTCTGGCACTGGAACCCTTGGCTGGAGGTCCTGGTGTAGGGCTGGGACCCCTTACTCCTCAGGGGGAACCTCCACAGCCAAACTGTCCCTCCCAATTTTTATCTACCATATGTGGGTGTGGGCTGGTGTGGGTATGGGGCCAGCCTGTTTTGCATCTCCACTCCTCCTACCAGTCTCGATGTGGTTGCTTCTTTATAGTCATACTTGTAGGACTTCCATTTGGCTAGATTTCAGGTGATTCTGAATGATGGTTGTTCTATAGTTTAGTTCTTTAAGTGTTTTTATCGATTATGCTCCTACAGTTGTCCAAATTTTTCCCCCTTTGCTCCCCTCCTCCCAGTACCTGCCTCCCTTCCAACAACAATCGCACCTTAGTTCATGTCCAGGGGTTGTGCATTTAAGTTCTTTGGCTTCTCCATTTTCTATACTTTACTTAACACTCCTCCCCTCCCCCCGTCTATTTTGTACCTACCAATTTTGCTTCTTAATCCCTGTACCTTTCCCCCCATTCTCCCCCTTCCCTCTCCCTACTGATAACCCTCCAAATAATCTCCATATCTATGATTCTGTTCCTGTTCCAGTTGTTTGCTTACTTTTTGTTTTTGTTTTTTAGATTCGGTTGTTGATAGTTGTTAGTTTCTTGTCATTTTAATGTTCATAGTTTTGATCTTCTGTTTCTTAAATAAATCCCTTTAACATTTTATATAATAAGGACTCGATGATGTTGAACTCTTTTAGTTTTGCCTTGTCTGGGAAGCACTTTATCTGCCCTTTCATTCTAAATGATAGCATTGCTGGATAAAGTAATCTAGGTTATAGGTCCTTGCTTTTCATCACTTTGAATACTTCTTGCCAGTCCCTTTTGCCTGCAAAGTTTCTCTTGAGAAATCAGCTCACAGTCTTATGGGAACTCCTTTGTAGGTAACTCTCTGCTTTTCTCTTGCTGCTTTTAAGATTCTCTTTTTATCTTTAACCTTTGGCATTTTAATTATGATGTGTCTTCCTCTTTGGGTCCAACTTGTTTGGGACTCTCTCTGCTTCCTGGACTTGTATGTCTTTTTCCTTCACGATATAGGGAAGTTTTCTTTCATTATCTTTTCAAGTAAGTTTTCAATTTCTTGCTCTTCCTCTCTTCTTCTGACATCCCTATGATGCAAATGTTGGCACTTTTGGGGTTGCCCCAGGGTCGTCTTATTCTCTCCTCATTTTTTTTTTGAATTGTAGTTTCTTCATTCTGTTCTGGTTGGTTTATTTCCTCCTTACATTCCAAATTGTGGATTTGAGCCCCAGCTTCCCTCCCTTCACTGTTGAGTCTCTCTGGATTTTTCTTTGTTTGCTCTTAGGGTAGCCTCCATTTCTTTCCTTGTGCTTTTGCCGTATTCAGTGTGTTCTCTGAACATCCTGGTCACCAGTGTTTTGAACTCTGCATCTGATAGGCTGGCTCTCTCTGTTTTGCTTAGTTCTTTTCTGGGGTTTTGTGCTGTTCTTTCGTTTGGGTCAAATTTCGTTGTCTCCTCTATTTGGCAGCCTGCCTTTGTTTGTTTCTGTATATTGGGCTGAGATGCTGTGACTCCCTGTCTTAGCATACCTGTTAAGTTGTATGGGGCAGACCTTTAGGTATTTGCCAGGGCAGGGCAACTTGTTTCACTTCTTTGTGGCTCTGTGTGTGGGGGGAGGGGTTAGAAAGAGGACAATGCCACCAATGCTTGCTTGGCACTCGTCCCATTTCCAGTCACTTCACCCCTTCCTGTATGCAAATGGCACCCCTCCTATTGCTCCCCCAGTGGTGGTTTCCAGAGTGGGTGGGTTTGCAGGCTCTTTAAATGGCCTCTCCTGAGAGACCAGCAGTTTCTTCGACCACCCTAACCCCCACTGGTTTTTATATCCAGACAGTATAAGGCTTTATTTCCAGGTGCTGGAACCCTGGGCTTTGTAGTCTGGCCTGGGGCTGCAATTGCTTGCTCCCAAGCTGTCCCTCCTGATTTTATCTGCCACATGTGAATATGGGACTGCCTATTCCACTGGCCACCTCACCACTGCCAAACCAAATCCTCTCCATCCCAGCTCACCATCTCCTCCCCTCCTTTAAATCCTTGCTTCTTTAAATCCTTGATTGTCAAACTTCTATACAGTTTGATTTCCTGACAATGCTGGGTGTTTCTTGTTTTGAGGTTAGTTGTGATCCTTCTTATGGTTGTGCAAGAGGTGAAGCTTATCTGCCTACACCCTCCATCTTGAATGGAAGTCCTATAGTTTAGTTTTTAATTTTACATGGAGACAAAATGAATTGTGTCTGTAGAATTGCTTTCTCACTCCTGAATATAATGTCATCTTAAGTACAAAGTGAAAAAATGAACCTCATTTCTAAATTACTAGTAACTCTATTTTGATTTAGTTTCTAACTTTTCAACCTATTCCCCTCAGTAATTCCAGGGTAATTCAGTAGGTTAACCATGGCTGTAGTTCAGTGCATTTATACCTTATAAAGACTGATGCCTCTCTTCCCTTGGAAGTATTTTGATTATCTTCAGTAATTTGGGGGTTTTTTTTGTTTGTTTGTTAAGATTTTATTTATTTATTTTAGAGAGATGGAAAGGAGGGAGAATGAGAGGGAGAGAAACATTGACTTGCGAGAGATACATCAGTTGGTTGCCCCCAACTGGGGACCTGGCCTACAACCCAGGCATGTGCCCTGACTGGAAATTGAACCTGTGAACCTGTTTTGGTTTGCAGGCTGGTGCTCAATGCACTGAACCACACCAGTCAGGCCTTGTTTTGTTTTATAAAGCCAGAAGTTTATGAGAAAGATGTACTTAATCTTAAAATTTATTCGATCATAAGTACATATGCAGGCATGCACATCCCTAAAATGTCCTTAAACAGAATCACAGTTAATACAGTTATTTATGAACTTTTTACCTATTGGACATATGGCATCTGTAAAAATAAATTCTTTAATCCCTGTGCCTTTGTCTGTGATGTTAACCTATGAAAATAATTGCAAGCCTGCCTCCTTGGGGAGCATGAAATAACTCTTTAGCAAACCAAACTAGTTTCATTTGGTAACGACTTAAAATCAAGGTGTAACTTTTTTTTTTGCTAAACTAGCAGCTTGACAATCAAAGTGAAGGAATTTACCACTTGTTTTTCTTTCCCGTATTCTCTTTTTAACCTGTGACTGTGTTTATACATGCAAGAGGGGATCTGTGAATGTATATGTCCATCAGTAAACTACTTCATTAGACTATCTGGATTAACTAGTGTTGATAACCACTAACCGTTGTGGTCAGAACTTGACTCCAAGATCTAGAAAGGTACACTTCTAGACATGAATCTCTCATTTAGCCATGCTCTCCTGACTGGGTCAACTTTTCCATTCCGTTTCCATTCCATTGTCACTTTGTGAATCATGTTTAACAGGCAAGTTCTGGCATGAAGTTTATATTTAGTATGAAAATGTACATGAAATTGAGTTGGAATCTGAGGCATACTTAACCCAGGATGTAAGAAAATTTAACATGCATATGTAGAGAAGGAAAGAAAGACCAAAAGAATAGACTTGACTAAGACTTTGGCTTTAGAGAACATTAACATAATTAGGTTTAGCCAGCTTTTATAAAGATAGGGACAGGGATGACAAAGGGTGAATATTCAGCTGCTTTCAATAAGTATTGGCTGGGCATATGAGTAGAATAAGGCCTTATAAATTGTCTAAATATAGAATTGGGTTTATTGGGAGGGGAGGGTTGTTTTTGGCAGTGGGCCGAAGTAGCATTTCATACCAAGTTAGTGAAAGAACTCAATGTGATGCTTCACTTTTTTTATTGCTTCTTTCCTGCAACCCAAACTCATTAGCTGTGGAGATAAAAATGATGATTAATCTGCCTACATGCAGGAATCAGATGTTCGTAGTAATGATCAGATTGCTGATCCACACCTACCCATTTTTATGGGGAGATAAAAGAGGACATAGTAAAAGAGTACTGGTCAGATCATACCCCACCTAGGATGCCAGTTTTACTAGTTAGGGATTTATTGCCAACTAAAATTCTGGGAAATTTTTGCATCTTGCCAGTTACTCTCTCTGACTTTGGACCATTTCTCATACAAAAGGTAGATTTATTCAATAAATATTTTAGTGCCTACATGGCTACAATTTTCTAGATAGTAATCGGTAAGAGACAAGGTTTCTGTCCTTCTATAGAGTTTAAAACAGAAGAAGCTCTAATAATATGATGAGGTAGGTATCTTGTAGAAGTAGATGGTGCTATTGGATCCTAGCTTGTGAGGTGCGTGAAGATCAAGGGAGGTATCCTGCTGAATGTTAAGTTTAAGTTGAGACCTTAAGGATTAGTGGAATTTAACCCAGTGAAGAGCAGGATAAGAGTCAGAGGACGTGTAGTTTGTGAAACTCTGGAAGCAGGAGAGAGTATAATGGCACCAAGGAGGAGGTGAAACGAAATTGATTAGGCTGGAGGATAGAATGTGGGATCATTGAACATAGGAGGAAACATCAACCTGAATAAAACAGCCAGGAATTATGTAGTATAACCCTTATGTGTTATACTAAATAACTGCCAATCATTTTCCCTGCATAATTCCCACAAATGGGGACTACATCTAGCACTAGTATAAAATGCTAATATTATATTAATTGTTTAACACACTTTTTTTATTCATTCAGTGATTTATTGTTGTATTTGTTATCCATTGCCATTTAGTCCTCTTATGCCCCTATACCCCCAACAATCACCACACTGTAGTCCATGTCCATGAGTCCTTTTCTTTCTTGCTTAATTCTTCCACTCCTAACCTCCCCCACCCCTTAGCTCTCATCTTGCTCTTTATCTGTGAGTTTGTCTCTCTTTTCCTTGTTCAATTTGTTCATTAGATTCCACATGAGTAAAATCATAAAAAAACATTTTTAACCTCTTAAAACATGAATTCATTTATAACTTGAGTTATAGTGGTCCAGATTATAGTTAACTTAAACCTGAAGTAAAGAATTTGTGGTAGTTTTTCTTCTGTATTTTAGTTTACACTGTGCTAGACTAATGCTAAATATTCATCAAAGCTTTCCAGACTTTGCCTAAGATGAATGGAGAATAGTACAGTCCTAATTAGTAGTGGCATCTAGAAGTTTATTGACTATCCAAAAAATTTTGTGGTGGGGGGAGTCCCAAAGTAGATAATCTCTAAAGGACTGAAAATACTACAGTCCTCACTTTCCCCTGCCCCCTTAGTAATCCAGTTAAATAAATCTGTAAATGCAAAGTAACAGCACTAAGTTACCTGCCTAACTCAGTGCCTACTAGAAGATGGGTGCAAAATAAATGAAAGTAGATGGGCCAACTTTCAGTTTAGTAAGAGGTGAATTGACCCTGGGTGGGCCAAACTATACCTTGTGATCTTTTAAGATAGTACTAATAGTAAGCTAAAGGTATGTTACTTTTTGCAACCGTATCTAAAAGGAGCTACTTGTACAATTTGTTTAGGTGGACTGAATGTGGCCTACAGGTGTTTTCCCAGCCTTATTTTGTAATTTCGACTAAGCAGACTTTATGCTGTGCCACTGGAGAATCTACATTTTTTTCCAATACTAATTCCTGTGATGATGATGTTCTATATATTCTGGAGTGGTTTTTTTTAAAAAAAAATTGGTTGGGTTTTCATTTTTGTTTTCTCTTTATTTTTTAAAAATTTTATTTTCCTCTTTATTTATTGAGTTTACTTTCTAGAGCAGTTTTAGGTTCACAGCATAAACCTCCTCTCCCATTCCAAACGAGGGTTTTCCCACTGTTAACATCCCACACCAGAATGCTACATTTATTACAGCCAGTGACCCAACATTGACACATCATTATCAAAGTCTATAGTTTACATTAAGTTTCACTCTTGTTGTACATTCATTTTATGTGTTTTGACAAGTGTATAATGACATCTCTTCATTATTGTATTACATAGAATGGTTTCTCTACTCTAAACCCTTCTCCCCCTTCCTTGTTCTCTAACTATTCGTACTTTTTTCTCCCTGATTGTTTTTATATCTATAAAGTAGAATTTACTATAGTAACTAAGCTTGTAGCCTGAGAAGACTACTACAATTTTTATCATGTTTATAAATATAAAAGAAACACCCTTCCTCTATAGATACATCTTTGGAATGTACAGGCAACTATTTGCATTTTCCAGTAATGGGGTTGGAGGTTGGGTTAAAAAACATAGATGTTGTCCAGGCTGGGTAGCTCACTTGATTAGGGCATCATCCCAATATACCAAGGTCATGGGTTCAATCTTCCATCAGGGCACATAAAAGAAGCAATCAATGAGTACATAAATAACTGGAATGACAAATTAATCTCTCTCTCTCTCTCTCTAAAAATCAATTAAAATTTTTTTAAGTTGGTAAATATAATGGGGGAAATCATAAGTGAGAAGATTACAGAAGAGTAACATTAAATTATTTGCTTGTTGCTATTACAGCTTTTCTAATTCTTTTACATTTGTCCCTAATTCTGTCTGATTAGAAAAGAAAGAAAATGTCTCAGTTTCCCTTTCTCTATCAGTGAAAAGTAGGTAAGGCATAGCAAATCAGTGAGTGGGCTCCTCTAGCTGATGATTCTGTTGTCTGTTTTAAACATCTTTCAAACTATTTTGGGAACATATAGTCCTGACCCTATCTTTATCATTCATTAGTTTTCCTTTGGTTAGAGAATTATAGGCAACTTTTTAATTTATGCATTATCCCTAGAACTTAACAGCTTTCTGGAATTTCTGTTGAAATTTTCAAATTTCTCTTCAGTCTCTTCCAGACAACATTTTTTGCTTAAAAAATATGGTAGAGTGTAGTGATAGGTATTGTGAATTAGTTATTAGAATTTTTCAGTTGGTTAGTCTTATTCAGTGAGCTTGTAATTTTTTGAACAACAATAGACAACATGTGAGATTCTTTTCTCAGAATCCTAGGTAAACAGTAGATACTTGGTTGAACACTATATGACTGCTTAATTTGGCTGGGCTTTTGAATTGTTGAGAAATTCCTTAGGTTGAGGTGCTAAACTGGGCTTAAGGAGATCCCTGAACCCTCTGGAATTGGAAGCAAATGTTATACCTAAATATATATGAGTATATAAGTGTGTTTTTTTAAGAAAGGAGTGTGCATAGTTTTCATCAGATTTTCAAAGGGTCCCTGACCCAAAAATAGATTAAGAATATTTGCTTTAATTCTGTACTGAACTCAAAATACAATTTTCTAGGTTGGGTATCGCTTATAATTTGTTACCTGGATTACTGGTAAGCACAATAGAATTTAAATTCTGGTCATCCAGCACAGAGGCAGTAATCTGATCATCTTTCAAATTTCCCCTACAAAGCAGTAATATATAATGTAACCAAGGGATGTTGCTGGTTAGAGCTTGCCTCCATGTGAAGAATGATTTTAACATATGTGAACTAAAATTTAATGTTGTTGATCATAATCAGACTTTCTCCAGCTTCGCAGTTATTATATGCCATTCAGTTTCTCCAAACCACTGGAATAATAAATATGGTACCCTTGCTCTAAAATGTTGTCAGAATTTATCACTAGTTGAATCTTTTCAATAAAGCCATATAATATAGTCTTTCCATGATAATGCTTGATCTTAGCCAAGAGGCCAAGAAGCTAACCATGGTAATGCTTTGGGATTGTCTTATAACTCTTCAAATAAGCTAATAGCTGTGAATTATGTGCTGTAGCTTTGATTCTGTTTTTGTTTTCAGAACTCTTCATCTTGGCTTATACCTATTCTGCCTGATATGCTGCGACATATTTTTCAGTTTTGCGTTTTAGAAAGCAGCCAGGAAATTCTGGACCTCATTCACAAGGTACACAGTAAATATATCTGCACCACTTTTTCCCAGTAACTTGGTGATTTTAAATTTTTTTCATAATTGCTATACTGGAGTTGGTCAGGGATTTTTAAGAAATTAGAAATCATTTAAGAGATTTGAAAAGTCTGGAGATCTGCAAGGTGAGACAAAGAAATAGGCTTTTATGCAGTATAATAGCTTAAGTCCTGGTGGGCTATGCTTCTTTCTCTTATGTGACTGTCTATGCCAGTGTTTTAGGTACTTTCTGAGAGTCTCAATACAGAAAATAAAATGAAAGAAAGACTACTTTTCTCTATCACTCATCTTGTTATTTATCAGAATGCTTATTGATCTGTCAGCTATCTTTTGGGATTTGTTGGTAATATGTAGAGTCTGATTGTCATAGTTTAGTCTTGTACTTCTTTGCCTTACTTAGCAAGATTGGTTATATGTGTTGGAATCTTTAAAGAGGAACCATGTGATATATTTAATAACAATTATGGGGGGAAATGTCACTGTTGTACCTTTAAAACCTATTAGTCTTGAATTATTGGCCTCTGAGGTGGCTTATTGATAACAGTCTTAGATTAACAGTGGTGGTATTTCTACCACTATTATTTTATACCAGACCTATCCCATTTAATGTCAGGCATTGAGTAAGAGACCTTATTGAGTAAGATCATGAACCAAAACTTACATTGTTCTTAATTTATACTAGGATATTATAACCTTTAAAGTTAGCAGAGGATATTTATCAGGAACTCTTATATCTTGAAATGAGAGTTGAATATAGGGCTGTGTTAGTATTGAGTTTTATGATATACACAAAGGATTTTAGTGACTTAATAAGATTTTGACAACTCAGTTATTTTTATGGGTATCTTTTAAATAACATTCATAAAATACTGAAGAAAATTCTTTGTATTCCTTTTTTCTTTAACTTTCTCTTTTATTACATTTTAGTATACAGACCTACCAAAAAAATGTATTTTACAAATAGGCCTCTATATTAAATTTTAAAATTAATCTGTATGCTATTTCTGAATTAATTTTTTCAATTCAACATCCCTAAAAATAAGTTAGGCTTTATTAGTCCTTACTAGAAGAATTTCACTTCCATGTTCTACTTTCATTCTATAGGTTTGGATGGAATTGTTGAGCAAGGCTTCCGTTCAGTATGTAGTAGCAGCTGCTTGTCCATGGATGGGTGCATGGCTTTGCTTAATGATGCAGCCTTCACATTTACCTATTGATTTAAACATGTTGCTGGAAGTAAAGGCTAGAAACAAGGTAGGTGAAGCAGGACACACTATGTTTGTATGTTTAGTTGATAATTATTAGTATGGTAACCATGTGTGAAATCTGTATTGTTGTATTGTGAGTGTGATTTTATTTAACTCAATAAGTATTTTATTCAGATCTTGACAAAATGCATAGTAATTTTTATCTAGTAAAATGTTGTGAAAAGAACTGAGATTATACCGATATCAGTATTTTACTGAGATTATAACAAATGATAATATTTTTATGTTGCTGTTTATTAAACTTTAATGATTAATTTTTAATTATTGCATTTTGGGTTGTTTTTTTTTTGTTTTTGTTTTTCTTCTCATTTCCTCTAGGAGAAAACAGGTGGTAAGATACGCCAAAGCCAAAGCCAGAGTAAAGAAGTGCTGCAGGAGTACATTGCAGGTGCAGACACCATCATGGAAGACCCTGCCACCAGGGATTTTGTGGTTATGCGAGCCAGAATGATGGCAGCCAAGTGAGTGTACATAAATTCAAAAGTCACTTAACGCAGAGATGCCTCTAATGTGTCTATCAGTTCTTCCTCATCACACTAGTTACAAAGTAGGGAAAAAATTAATGTGTAAGAAAACTTCTAATTTTTGGAAGTTTTAAATAGGGTTTATATATTTTTATGAAGATTGGAGTTACGTCTTCTTGAGATAAGTTATAGCTTTAGTAGGCATACTGTAACCTCAGGTAGCTTCTATAGTAACTTCTTTTTTTCTCCTTTTTAGGTTATTAGGAGCACTTTGTTGCTGTATTTGTGATCCAAGTGTAAATGTTGTAACCCAAGAAATTAAACCAGCTGAATCCCTTGGCCAGTTACTACTCTTCCATTTGAACTCCAAATCTGCCTTACAGAGAATTAGTGTTGCTTTGGTAATCTGTGAATGGGCTGCTTTACAGAAGGTAAGATTTTACCCAAAAAGTAATGAAGTCACATTAAGTAAACCAATTTTCATTAGTTAGGATTGTTTTCATTATATTTTATAAACAGAAAAGCTAATATTTTCTTTCTATAAAAATCCAACAATTATAGAAAAGTATCCCAGATTATATTGAAACATTGTTTCTCTCATTTGCCTTTAACCCTGGACTTTTTTCTTAGAGCCCCGGTCTCATAAACCTGAGACTTATTAGTTATGCCTATACTTAATATTTGTTCTTGAGCCTACAATCTGTTAAGAAATGTCCTTCCTAAAAAAACATGTATGCATGGAAGTAGCCCATAAACTATTGGTCATTCATTCCTTTATATTTCTCTCAGATATCACTGAAAACTATGAAAAATAAGAGGCTTTGAATACTAGAGATCCACTTATATGAGTAGTCTAGCAAGGGCAGACTTTTTGGTTACAGAAAGAAGAATCTCAATATTTAAGCCAAAATCTTTATGTTTCCAAATAATCCATGCCCTTGCAGCGCCTTTAACTTCTAATAAGATGCATGATTTTGTGTTAAGACTTGCTTCTGTAAATTAAAGAAACTTCCTGCTGGCTTTGTTTATTCCATTGGCTGGAATTCTGGAAATTTAACTGTCTGCACTTGCTGTGAGAGTTGCTTATTACTGCCTCTTAGCAGTTTGTCAAAGTTGTGTCTAAAAGTAATTGAGCTGTGCTCTATTGCAACTGAGACCCTAGCTTTGCTTCTGAAAAGAAGCAAGGCTCCTCTGTTTTTAGTCAGGACTCGGTGTGCTGGAGAGGCAGTGATGCTGTGTTTTTGTGCCTCTCAGACTCAGCAGCAAGTGTTGACAGTTCGGTTTCTGGACCCTCACAGAGCTTCTCTGGACTTACTCTGTGAAGCCCAGGCTGATCACCCAGATCCCACAGAACCCCTCATGGCTCATCACTGAGGCCATTCCCCCTCTGGTTGGGACAGGCAACAACCAGAGAGAGTGGGAAGGGTTAGTTAAATTTGGGGGCAGGTAAGTAGCTTTTAAATTATATATCCATTTCTACAGTATAGCATGTGAAACTATGGGTTCAACTGTTAAGAAATCTAATACTGAGTTTTTAAATAACATTTTTAGTGCATGCTAAGTGTTCATATATGACTGATTTATTTTAAAGTTATGTAATTTTAAATCTGCTATATATATGTAAACTTGGAATAAATTTAGAGTAAAATAACAGTAATTAGTTGGAAAATGTAATGGAATTTTAATAGTTCCATGTGCATGTTCTGTAGTCATTCATATTAAAATTTTAGAGTAGTTTGGTTGTGATACCTTTTTTCTCTGCAACTAACTATGTTGTTATAGGAGATAACAGAACATAAGTTCAACATCAATAGGAATTTAGAACTTGGTAGTTTGCAATGAAAGATTTATGCATCTCTAGAATTATGTTTATTTGCTCTGAATATTTGTTGTCTGTTATATTTTAGGAGTGTAAAGCTGTTACGCTAGCTGTGCAGCCACGTTTACTTGATATCCTTTCAGAACATTTATATTATGATGAAATTGCCGTCCCATTCACACGAATGCAGAATGAGTGTAAACAGCTTATTTCATCATTAGCTGATGCACATATTGAAGTTGGTAGTAGAGTAAACAACAATGTTTTTACAATAGATCAAGCTAATGACCTGGTGAGTAAAGAAGTAACTTTCTTAATTTTATATAGAGTATGAAATAAAGATTAGAAACTTGTCATGTTTACCACAAAGCACTAATTTGTTGACTGTCTGAGGCTAGGTTTCCTGCCATCCCTTTGGAAAGTTATCTCATTGTATTGACTTTTCTTGAAGTAAGGGGATAGGAAAGGAATTTTATTTTAAATCTCCGAGATTCTGGCAAGCTAATGTACTTCTATAAGAACAGCTGTTACATTTTTTGTTATTTCTCTGTCTTTTGCTTGAGACTCGCAGAGTATAGGCAAAAAACTGCTTGTATAAGTTCCCGAGTATTTCTCCTTCCCCCTCACAACTTATAATGAAAATATTCAAATGTCAAATATGAGAAAATTACACAGTGAACATTACATATACGTACTCACCAACTAGATTTCACAGTTAACATTTATCACATATATATGCAACTAACTACCACTCTATCTAATCAGCAGTCCAGCTTAATTTTTTGGTGCATTTTTAAGTTGCAGATACCAGTACACTTCAGCATGTACGTCATTAACTGAAATTCAGATCTTAAATGGACCATTTGATGAATGTTAACAGATGCATATATCTATGAAACCCAAATCCCTGTCAAGATACAGTCAGTATCATCACCACTTCCCCATCATCCCTGCCTCTCCCTGCCCTCAAGTAACCATTGTTATAATTTTTTTGCCACCATAGGTACTATTGCCTACTTTAGAATTTCATATAAATGGAATCATATAATCTCTGCTGATTGGTATAAGAATTTTTTCAGCATGATGTTTTGAAAAATCATCCATGTTGTTATATGTATCGATAATTCTTTTTTAAAAATATATTTTATTGATTATGCCATTACACCTGTCCCATTTCCCTCCCCTTCATTCCCCTCCACCCTGCATCCACACTCCCCCCCTTTAGTTCATGTCCATGTGTCATAAGTTCTTTAGCTTCCACATTTCCCACACTACTCTTGCCCCCTCTCCCTGTCTATCTTTTCCTCACCGTCTATGCTACTTATTCTCTGTACCTTCTCCCCCTGCTCCTCCTCACACTCCCCTGCTGCTAACCTTCCAGGTGATCTCCATTTCTGTGGCTCCACTTCTGTTTTAGGTGTCCGCTTAGTCTGCTTTTGTTTTAGGTGTGGATGTTAATAACTGTGAGTTTGCTGTCCTTTCACTGTTCATATTTTTTATCTTCTTTTTCTTAGATAAGTCCCTTTAAGATTTCATATAATAAGGGCTTGGTGATGATGAACTCCTTGAACTTGACCTTATCTGAGAAGCATTTTATCTGCCCTTCCATTCTAAATGAAAGCTTTAATTCTTTTTTTTTATTACCAAGTTTAATTTCATTGTATAAATACACTACAATTAGATTAACCCCTTCTATTGAACACTTGGGCTGTTCCAAATTTTTGACTATTATGAACAGAGCTGCTATAAACTCTTGCATGAGTCTTTGTAGATAGTATATTTTCATGTTTCTTGGGTAAATACATAGTAGGATTGCAGGGTAATAGAATAGATGCTTATATAATTTTATAAAAAGTTGCAAACCTTTTCCCAAAGTGGCTATAGCATTTTTTCTAACCAAGAATATGTGAGAGTTCTTCTTGTTCCACATCATTACTATAATTTGATGTAGTCACTCCTTTTAATTTTTGCCATTCTGGTGGTTATGTGGTAGTCTCATTTGGGTCTCATTTTTGTATTTCTTTGATGACTAATATATTCAGCACTTTTTTATGTCTTTTTGGTCATTTGTAGGTCTTCCTTTCTGAAGTGTCTGTTTAAATCTTTTGTCTGTTTTTAATTAGGTTGTCTTTATTGTTAGTTGTATGAGTTTTCTTATAATACATTCTAGATACCAATCTTTTGTCATATAAATGCTTTCTGAATATTTTCTCCCAGTGGGTGGTTTGCCTTTTCATTTTCTTTTATATATATATATATATATATAATTGATTATGCTATTATAGTTGTCCCATTTCCCCCCTTTATTCCCCTCCACCCAGCACACCCTCTCCCACCCTACTATTCTTAACGCTCCCCTGTCTGTTGTCTACCTACCATCTATGCTACTTATTCTCTGTACCTTTTTCCCCTCTCTTCTTCCCAGTTCCCTGTTGCTAACCCTCCATGTGCTTTCCATTTCTGTGATTCTGTTCCTGTTCCAGCTGTTTGCTTAGTTTGCTTTTGTTTTTCTTTTAGATCCAGTTGTTAATAACTGTGAGTTTGCTGTCCTTTTACTGTACATGTCTTTTATCTTCTTTTTCTTAGATAAGTCCCTTTAACATTTCATATAATAAAGGCTTGGTGATGATGAACTTCTTGAATTTGACCTTATCTGAGAATCACTTTAACTGTGCTTCCATTCTAAATGAAAGCTTTGCTGGATAGAGCAATCTTGGATGTAGGTCTTTGCCTTTCTTTGAACACTTATTTCCAGCCCCTTCTTGCCTGTAAGGTCTCTTGAGAAATCAGCTGACAGTCTGATGGGAACTCCTTTGTAGGTAACTGTCTCATCTCTTGCTGCTGCTAGGATTCTTTCCTTCATTTTAATCTTGGTTAATGCAATTATGATGTGCCTTGTGTGTTCCTCCTTGGGTCCAACTTCTTTGGAACTCTCTGAGCTTCCTGGACTTCCTGGCAGTCTATTTCCTGTGCCAGAATGGGGAAATTCTCCTTTATTATTTATTCAAATAAGTTTTCCACTTGTTGCTCTTCCTCTTCCCCTTCTGGTACCCCAACAATTTGGATGTTGGAACGTTTAAAGATGTCCTGGAGGTTGCTAAGCCTCTCCTTATTTTTGTTGAATTCTTGTTTCTTCATTCTTTTCTGCTTGGTTATTTGTTTCTTCCTTCTGGTCCACTCCATTGATTTGAGTCCCAGTTTTCTTCCCATCATTATTGGTTCCCTGTGCATTTTCCTTTATTTCACTTAGTATAGCCTTCACCTTTTCATCTAATTTGCAACCAAATTCAACCAATTCTGTGAGCATCCTGATCACCAATGTTTTGAACTGTGCATCTGATAGGTTGTCTACCTCTTTGTCGCTTAGTTGTTGTTGTTGTTTCCTGGAGCTTTGATCTGTTCTTTTGTTTGGGCCAGGTTTTTTTTTTTTTTTTTCCCGTTTTGATGCGCCTATTACATAGTAAGGGGCGGAGCCTTAGGTATTCACCAGGGCGAAGTAACCCACTCACTAGTTTGTGACCCTGTAAGTGGGGCAGGGATCAGAGAGGGAACAATGGCGCTTGCTCTGCTCTCTGCCAGATTTTAGTTCCTTCCTCCACTTCCCCCAAGCATATTGGACCCTTCTGGTGCTGATTCCCATGTGAGTGGGTTTGTATACGTTCTAGGCTCCTGTGTGTCTCTCCAATGAACTCTTCTGTGAGGCTGGGAGTCTCTCCTGGTGTCTCAACCCCCCCCACAGGTGTTTTCAGTTGGTGTTTTGAGGCTTTATTTCCCTGCACTGGGACCCTGGGTTGCGTGGTCTGTCTCACTCCCCAGTTTCGCCTGGTTTACCTGTGTGTGAATGTGGGACCATTTAGTTGGGACCAAGTTGGAATGTGGGACCAAGGTGTGGGACCAAGTTGTGAATGTGGGACCATTTAGTTGGGACCATTAGTTGGAATGTGGGACCAAGGTGACTAGGTCTGCCAGTCACCTTGCGCACTGCACCCCTCCACAATCCATTGCCTCACTGGGTCCTCCAGCTGCTGCCTGCATGCCTGCGTCTGCCAGCTACTGCCTTGCATGCCTGGAGTCTGCCAGCCATGGCTTTTTTTGCCGCCACCCTATTCCACCCCTCCTACTGGTCTGGACGAATGTGTCTACTTTAACTCCTTGGCTGGAGGACTTCCATACAGTTCAATTTTCTGTCAGTACTGGTTGTTTTTTTGTTTCTAAATTTTTGTTGTCCTTATTTTGGTTGTGCGAGGAGGTACAGTGTGTCTGTTTACCTATGCCTCCATCTTGGCTGGAAGTCCCTTTTCATTTTCTTAATGGTGTCTTTAGAGGAGCAGATATTTTTATTTTGATAAAGTCTAATTTATCAGTGTTTTATGGCTATTGTGTTCTGTGATCCGCTAAAGTACCATTTCTAAGTGGTGAAGGTATTCACATACATTTTCTTTTAAAGCTTTGTAGTTTTAGCTTGTATGTTTAGATTTTCATGCATATTGAATGTGTGGTGTGAGGTAGAGTTTGAATTTTGTTTGTTCTTGTAAAGCTATCCAATTTTTGCATTTTTTCCCAGCTTCCTTTCCCCCATTGAATTGCTCTGGCACCTTGGTCAAAAATTTGTTGAAGTGTGGTTCTCTATCTGGGCTCTATTTGTTCAATCTACTTGTCTCTCCTTATGCTATCACCAATGTCTGGTTACTATAGCTTTTTGTATTTAGTAAGTCTTACTTTGAGGTCAATTAGATAGTGTAAATGAGTGTTTTTGTTTTCTGTTTTTTGACTTAGAGGGTTAGAAACTGAGCCACTTCACTTGTGTTCAACCCTGTGAAATAGCAGTCTTCATTTCTTATCCCCCTTTCTAATTAAAAAGTAATATAGTTGAAATATTTTTGTTCTTACCAGTGAGAGAAATCTAAAATCGTTAATTTTTTCTGTGTTCTTTCATAAGGATTTTCTAATTTTTTCCTGTAATTTCTCTTTTCATGTCCTTTTTTTTTTTTTGCTTGCTTGCCTGGAAGGAAATAAAAAAAAATTGATTTTTTTGTGGTCTGGGTTCCTGTTCTGCTATCTCTGGCAACTTTTCTTTTTTAAAAGCTTTTGTTATTGAGACTTATTACTCACTAGTGAAATCACTGTTCTGTTCCATCAACTTTATTAGTTCAGCTGCTTTATTAGTTCAGCTGCTTTGACCTGGGATATCAGATTCTCTGGAAAAGTACTGAGGAAGGGGAAATTTTATTTCATTTTATTTTGCCTTTCCTTTTTTTAAAAAAAAGATTTTTATTTTATTTTTAGAGAGATGGGAAGGGAGGAAGGGAGAGGGAGAGAGAGAGTAAGTAACATCAATGTGTGGTTGCCTCTCGCATGCCTCCAACAGGGTACCTGGCCCACAACCCAGGCATGTGCCCTGACTGGGGATTGAACTGGCGACCCTTTGGTTCGCAGGCTGGCACTTGAATCCACTGGGCAACACCAGCCAGGGCTTTCGGTTAGTTATATGAAATGCAATGTCTAACCCCTTTTTTCTTAGAAAAAGAAACTGCAGTGACTTGAAGTTGAGAATGTGGATACCACCTCTCTCACACACATACTCATTCTTAGACTGTAAAGAATTCCTCACCCACCTTTTAGCCAGCATGTATACAGTACTGTGTGGCAAGGTACACCAAAGGTGGGCTCGAGACCTAGGCTCCATCTTTCTTATTGGTAGCAAAGGCAAAGCTGCCTTTTATAACAAAGTGCTACAGTTGAAACTAGTTCCTCCTTCTCTCCCAAACTAGTCATTCCATTCAACACTAACCAAAAGACAGAAAAGAAGCCTCTCCTGGGAAGAAATCATTTTTTTTTTTAAGCAAGTAAATCCATCATTTATTCCTCTCTTCCAAGATGGCCAGTGTTATTACGGTTTTCAGTAAAGTTAGTGCTTACTTAGCTCACTAGCAGCGTTGCTGTTGGCAACTGCCGGTGCAGCTGCTGCTGTGGCTGGATTTTCACTGTGATGTGTTTTCAAGCCTCATCACTCATTCTGTCTTTTCCAAACATTCAGCATCCATGCACACTTCTCACTTCTGGGTTTTTTTTTTTTTTAAAGATTGGAGATTTTCAGTGGGATGGTCTCAGGTTATCATCCCGGTGGTAACTACAGATCAACCTTGGTTCTTCAGTTTCCTCAATTTTTTTGTTGTCCTCATGGCAAGGGTTTTTGCTTTGTTAGTCTTCCATCTCCGATTTTCAGTTAACAGTTCATAGATCATTGGCCTAGCTTCTGCTATTATCAGTACATTGAGGGAAGGGAAATTTTAAAACTTTAGTCTTGGCCTTGGCTGAGAGTCCCTACCCTATGTATCTTTCATTGAATCCGTGTTTTTTTCAAATATAGGCATTTCTCTATGGTCTTTCTTTGTCTCTCACCATTCTCATAATTTAGTTTGTGTCCGTGTGCCATATGCTCTCTTGTCTTGATCTTTTTTGTGTTCTTATATTAGGCATTTTTACTTGGATATCTCACTGTCACTCCAAATTAACACAACTAGAAACTGGATTTTTTTAAAAATAGAAAAACGCCACTTTTATCCACACTCAAATTTTGTTAACATTTCCTTGAAAAAAGTCTTACATATTTATCCTCTCTTGGTTTCCATCACTACAACTTAGTCAAAGGACTTAGTACTTTATGACTAGATCCTGATGAATCTCTTAGCCTCCAGGCAGCCTCTGGTTCGTTTCATTCTGTATGCTGTGCCAGATGGTAAAATCCTCTAGTGACGCTCTGAATGCATCCCTCCCCTATTTTCTTTTTTCTTGATTTTAGTTATTTTTTTTTTCTTTCAGCACCTTCTTTAAATTTCTCATCTCTTTTCTCCTCATTATTTCTTAGGCATCCTCCACTTAAACTTAGTTAGCTTTCCTCTTACAGAAAAATATACCACACTCACTTTCTGGGTCTCACTTGTTCTCACTTCTTTTCTTGAGCTCCTAATTCCTTTGCCTCAACCCTCAACCCTCAACCCTCTGTGCTCATGCCAAGTTCATCTTTTGACATTCCTTCATCTGTGCCCTGTGCTCAGGACACAGTAAGCTGTTTCCAGTTACTTAGACAAATGTCCTGCTTTCCACTCCCTAATTCACTACTTGCCAAGATGTCCCTACAACTCTCCTTCTTTATTTTATTTTATTATTTTAATTTTATTTTATTTTATTTTATTTTTGTTCAAGTACAATTTTCTGTCTTTTACTCTCATCCCATCCTCCAGCCCTTCCCACCTCCCTCCTGTTTCCACCTCCCCCCCCCACTTTGTTTTTTGTCCATGTGTCCTTTATACTTGTTCCTGCAAACCCTTCCCCTTTTCCCCTGAAATTTCTTCCTCTCTCCCCTCTGGTCACTCCTTCTTTAAAAATCCAGCACAGGTGTTAATAACCTCCTGGCAAGCCTCCACTAATCATGTCACCTAAAAAGAGTTATGCAACTCATGCGCTCACAGCAACTTACACTTACCTCAGTTATATTTTATGTCATCTTAGGTGTTTTCTTATATATTTATCTCTCACATTAGTCTGTGCATTTTTTGAATGTATGAAGACATCTTTTAGTATTACTCAATAAATACTAGCTGAATGAATGAATATCAGTGAATTTGAGGTAATTGGAAAACTTTTCCTCAGTTGCCTAGACATAAGCATAGTGTATTTATGACAATGTTTTCAAACTTTTAGCAGTGAAACCCTATTTCAAATAATTTTTTAAAAGATTTTATTTATCTTTAGAGGGGGAAGGGAAGGAGAGAAGGAGAGAAATATCATTGTATGGTTGCCTCTCGTGCGTCCCCTGCTGGGAACTGGCCTGCACCCAGGCATGTGCCCTGACTGGGAATTGAACCTCGATCCTCTAGCTTGCAGACCTGCACTCAATCCACTGAGCTACACCAGCCAGGGCTCAAATAAATTTTATATAGACCTCGAATAAATAAAACAGACACTGGTATGTGGTCATGTTCCTTTGCAGTGGACAGATTGACAAGATCAAGCAGATATAGCTCAATTTTAAGTCTTTGGTATTTTATAATGATAAAAGAAGGTCTTATTTGTGTGCCTATTTTGGTTTTCATAATAAGAGGCCAGAATTATCAGCCTTGTCCATAATGGAATTAATCATTTCTAAATATGAAAAATTAGGTTTTCCATTAAAAAATTTTAGGTTCTTCAATGTTACAGCTTTTCTGACCCATATTGAGCAGACTGGATCTATTTATGGAACCTCTTTATGATTACAGTTACCTAACAAACAAGAGACTATTTTTGTTACGTAAGCCATTACCCAATCTTTACATGGTAATTAAAAAGCATACTCACATAAAAATATGTTCATAAATATTTATAGCAATATTATTCATAATGGCTAAAAGGTGGGAGCAACTCAAATGTTCATGAACTATTGGATGGATAAATACAATGTAGTATATCTATGTATTGGTATATTAGTTGGCAAAAAAAGGAATGAAGTACTCCTATGTGCTACAGCATTGGTGAATCATGAAAGCATTATACTAAATAAAAGAAACTAGTCACTACAGATTACATGTTGTATTAGTCCATTCATATGAGATGTCCAGAATGGGCAAATGTATAAAGATAGAAAGTGGATAAATGGTTACATAAGGCTGGGAGGAAATGAGGAATGATTGCTAATAGGTACGAGTTTTATATTGGCAATGATGAAAATGTTCTAAAATTGTGGTGATGGTTACACAGCTCTAAATATAATCAAGACCATTGAATTGTATACTTTTTAAAAAATTTTATTTATTTATCTTTAGAGGGGAAGGGAAGGAGAGAGGGAGAGAAATATCAATGTACGGTTGCCTCTAGTGTGTTCCCTGCTGGGAACTGGCCTGCAACCCAGGCATGTGCTGTGACTGGGAATTGAACCCTGACCTTTTGGTTCTCAGGCCTGCGCTCAATCCACTGAGCTACACCAGCTACAGCGAATTGTATACTGTAATATGTGTTTTGTATGTGAATTATATGTGAATAATATTGTTAAAAACAGTCTTTTAAATGGGGTTTATGAAGTGGCCTGATGTCAAAGTCTTACAGCTTTAGGAGTTCTTGACAATTAAAGAATTAATGACAGTTGTACAATTCTCCCCCCTGCCTCCCCCCACCCCATTATTTGAGCATTTTTGCCAGAAGGGAAGCCAAAGAAATAATGAAAATAATCCAGTTAGCAACAGCTACCCTAAAAGTTTTTGAGTTGAGAAGAATATTTTTTCCCTAGGAGGAAGTTTGTGAGTTTTGCTATTCCTTAATTAACAGTTAGTTTATATTTGCTTACAGCTTTCTTATTTGACTAAAGTACTGTGGGGATGCTGAGTGTGATTTTCTCTCAAACTTATTAGATATATTTAAGGGCTAGATAATTTTTTTCTCAAGAGACTGTCTTTCTTCAAGAATATAATGCTAATTTTAAGTCAGATTAAAATAAAGTGAAGTTGGGACTTTTTAGAAGTTTATTTAGTTTATGGAATGCTAAATTTTAAATTTACTAAATTTTAAAATTATTATTTTAATAATACTAGATATTGAGAAACTTAAAAATGAAACAGAAAGCTTGCTGTGTGCCCTTAAGGAATTTATGAACCGCTTTGGGGTTGATGTCATTAATGATTTTATTTTCTTTTTTTAATAGGTCACTACTGTTTTTAATGAAGTCACATCATCTTTTGAATTAAATCTTCAAGTGTCACAGCAGTTAGATAGTAAACGACAGCAGGTCCAAATGACAATTACAGAGACCAACCAGGAGTGGCAAGTGTTGCAGTTGAGAGTGCATACTTTTGCTGCATGTGCAGTTGTGAGCTTGCAGCAGCTTCCAGAGAAACTAAATCCTATCATAAAACCTTTAATGGAGACAATTAAAAAGGAAGAAAATACACTAGTGCAAAACTATGCAGCTCAGTCTATAGCCAGACTGCTCCAGCAGTGCACAACGAGGACACCCTGTCCCAATTCAAAAATTATTAAAAACCTTTGTAGCTCGCTTTGCGTGGACCCCTATCTGACTCCTTGTGTCACATGTCCAGTACCAACACAAAGTGGCCAGGAAAATTCCAGAGGTATATATCTAAACCTTCGTTTGGGGTAGAAAAGGAATTAACCATTTAAGTATGTTTTCATTTACTTATAAGTACAATTTAAGCACACATCCCATTTATGTTAGAGCTTTTTCCCATTTTAAGAGAATTTGCACATACTGCTAATCAGATCACAACCTTCTAGATTCAAATCAGCTATTCATAAAAGGCCTGATATATAATATATGATGACTGAAATCTGAGATGGGTGTTAACTCTTACCTTCTATTTCAAGATCATCATTATAGGGTTTACTGTGAATAGGGTAGAAAACTTAATATCAAATGTTAAATGAAAGTTCTTCCTATAAAACTCTGGTTTCTCTAATTTGTTACATGTTTATGAAATAAGTGGATTCTGTTACCTTTAGCAAATAACCCTTAACCAACTTTTCTGTTTTCATCTGGAGAATTTATGTGAAAAACAAGAACTCTCTCCAGGCTAGTCTCAAAGGTCAATGTTTCTTCACACCCCTTAGTCCTATATGATCTATGTATTGTATTCAAAAGATAATAGACTTACAACTTTGTCACAATATACATGTTGAAAGTAATTTTGAGTGAATTGGAAGAAGAACATGGTAGACATCTTGAATATCAACATTGTAAAAAAGGCATAGGGTGACTCTAGTCCCCACCCCAAACCTCAGTGTCATAAGAGGCAGCAATACTGTCAATGTTTCTGGATTCATAATAACTATGGATATTTCTTATAGAGAACTTGCTTGCAGTGTTTACTGTTTATACCTAGGAACAGTCATTTTTAAAAATATAGTTGAAGGCACAATTATTCTTGCATATGATAGCTCTTACTATGTGGTCCTACAACTTTTACTGTATCAAGTATGAACCTATGCAGATATTAAAATATTTAACTTAATGTTCTAAATTACAGGCAGTTTTATTACCATTTCATTGTCTAAAGAAGATGTCCTTAGCCTATAAAAATTGAGGCTTCAAAGACATAGATCTAGAATATGTTGTTTGTTTTTTTAGCAGGAAGCATTTGGTCACGTATATTATGCATAGAAGTTTATTTAAGTTTTTTCCTTATTAGGATCCAACTCTGAAAAAGATGGAATGCACCATACCGTCACCAAACACAGAGGTATAATCACACTCTACAGGCATCAGAAAGCTGCCTTTGCTATCACAAGTAGGCGAGGTCCTACCCCCAAAGCAGTGAAAGCTCAAATAGCAGATCTTCCTGCAGGAAGTAGTGGAAATATCCTTGTAGAACTTGATGAGGTAAATAGTTTTTTCTTTGAATACTCTATTGTTGTTGGGTTTTTAAGATTTTATTTACTTATTTTTAGAGAGAGGGGAAGGGAAGGGAGAAAGAGAGGGCGAGAAACATTGATCGGTTTGCCTCTCAAATGTGCTCCAACCAGGGACTGAACCAACAACCCAGGCATGTGTCCTGACCAGGAATCAAACTGGTGACCTTTCGCCTTGTGGAATGCCGCCCTACCAACTGAGCCTTACCAGTTGGGCTGAATACTCTGGTTTTTAAACAAATGTCTTCCACATTGAGAGCTAAATTGTTAATTGTCATATCAGCTTTTAGAATTGTATTTTTATACTTTTCAAGTAAAAGAACTGGGATTAAAACGTTTTGGAGTACTCCAACAATATGATCAAGAAAAACTTCAAACTTCTTTAAATTTCTCATGCCTCAAATTTTTATCAGCTTAACTTTGATTATCTCCCTAGGCAAGAAACCCCTTGGTACATAAGTCATTCATAAGTATAAACTAATTCACTCCTAGAGCACTGACTGGAGATGTTAACTGACAATGAAAGCTGATTTTTCTCAGTACTATCAGTGTCAGGAATTATTCTTTTAATACTCAGAGTATAAGTTTTGAAGTGTCGAAGAATTGTCACCTATCTCCCTTGTAGTCAACCTGGAATTTATTGAATGTGTGTTGTGAGGTAGGGACCTAAATTTATTCTCCCCTGTGAATAGCCAGTTACCCCACTATTGAATCCTTTCCTCACTGATTCATAATGGTATCTCTGTTACATATCATGCTTTAGTGTATACAATATGAAGACCTATTTGGGCTTTCTATTCTGTTTAATCGGTCTACTTATTCTACAGTAAATATTCTTTAAAGACGATAAAAGTGGGTTTTGAAAATATTACAGGAACATTACCAACAATGGAATGAATGCTCTAGAGCTCTTTTGGTTGCAAGATATAGGAACTTACCTGAGTTCAGCAATAAACTGTCAATGCTAGAAGACATATATGTAGTATATTTCTATAAAATATAGGCATATTTTAAGTTTTTTAAATCAAAACTTAGCTTGTTGTCTATGTTTCTTTTAAAATATTCTATGAATGATGGCTTTTTCACTAATTGTATTGTTCTTCCTATAATAACTTAAGTAAAAAATTTACTGTGGCTTTTATACTTATACCTGTATGGTTTGCATAGTTCTTCCACTTGAAAATAATTTGTAAAATATGTATCTTTCTGGGGAAACAGTTTTTTGTATTTAATTATAGTAAAATTATTGCTAGGTAGAGGTTATTAATCTTACCTAGATTAAGCAAATGCTCTTATTCTCTCCCTTAAGCAAGTATTAATAAGGGCAGATCATTTTATCTCATAATTTTCTCTCTAGAGGGTAAGTTTCTTTGGGGTGGGGAGAAAAAAAATTAAACAAGTCACTTAGGATTGTCTCTAGAAACAGCACATATTCTTCTATTCTTTATTCTCAACCCAAAGCAGTATTTCATTTTGGACATTAAAAAAATCTAGTTTGGAATTTATGCCACTGTAAATTTAATTATTGAGAAATATGTATAATTGTGATAAATATATTTAGTAATTGCTTAATTGGTTAATGGTAAGTAACACTGTATTCTTAGATGGTTACTTTTATAGTCTCTTCATAAAATTTCAAATGCATTGTACTTTTTTCTGAAATTCTTTTTTCAACAACATTGAATTTTAGGCCCAGAAACCTTACCTGGTACAACGGAGAGGAGCTGAATTTGCCTTGACAACTATAGTGAAGCATTTTGGTGGTGAAATGGCAGTGAAGTTGCCACATCTCTGGGATGCTATGGTTGGGCCATTGAGAAGTACAATCGATATAAATAATTTTGGTGTGTACATGTTTTTCTTAGTTGGGTTTTTTTTTTTTCAGTTGGGTTTTTAACAAGTGTCAGTGTATATTTATTACATATACATTATGAATAAAAAATGCTTATACCGGTTTATCTGAGACTTAATGATAAGTTTTGAAATGGAAGGTTAGTAAAAGCATTTATTTTTATTTATTTTCATTTTGTCTTTTTGATTTTTATTTTTTCTGTTACACATTTAGAAAGATATTTGAAATGGATCATCATGTTGAACTTTTTTAGTTGCTTGAAGTGTACCTCAGCACTTTAAAGGCATAGCATTTTCACACTAAATAAGCAAAATAGACTGTCCCATGATAGTTGGGAAGGTGCTACATTTTTTGTGGGCTCTAGATTTTGTAAACTTATTTGCAAGGTGATATGCACTTAAATCAATATATTTTAATAGATGGAAAATCTCTCCTGGAAAAGGGAGATGGCCCTGCCCAAGAACTGGTGAACTCTCTGCAAGTTTTTGAAACAGCAGCAGCGTCAATGGATTCTGAGCTTCATCCCTTGGTAATTAACTAATGCAAAGTGTGGTTTTTTCTGTTAAAACAAGTGGTTTTATATAAAACTCTTATGGCTTGAAAAATGCAACTTTGATGTCATCCTTAGCAATTTTATTTTATTTTGAAGGGTATATGTAGATTCCTTCCTTACTGACAGTACAACTTTTCTGGGGTTTGAGGCAGAGTTGGGTGCATAAATGATAGAAAATCCACTCTGGGATCTTTGAATGTAAGGCAGTAGGGACAGGTCTCTGACAACACAGACGCCGGTTATAAACAGGGAAGAAAGCTGTGGCCCTATTCATTTGTACCATCTTAATATAGATTTAAGAAAGGAAGGTCACAGAAATAAAACTTCTTCCTAAGATATGTGTAAAGGTAGAAGGAAGTTATCTGAACAAGATGAAACTAGTTAATGGCAAAGCTAGAACACTAATTTGTGTTTTTTGACTATTAAAATATTTCTGACAAAAAAATTGTGACAGAAGGAGGAAGACTATAGAGAATTAATTATCTGGCTTCTCCATATAAAATGTATCATTTTTTCCCACATAGCTGCAATAGGAAGCTCTCTGAAATTTATAGGGTTTTAAATCCAGTTCTCTGTAGCTAATAAAAAGGGAGAATGTACGGGAGAGTAGAGAAGAATAAACTTATTCTGTTTGGACAGTAATAAAGTTCTTTCACTTGTTAAATTTCTCTTAGTTATCATTAGTAAAGAAGGATGGAATCCATCCACAAAAAACCTTCATTCACCTGAATTGTAAGGCTAGTGTGTTGTGCAGGTACCTGGTTCTCATCAACACTAGTCCTGCAGCATACGTTTAATAATGGGATATATCGTGCCATTATGGTGCCTCCAGCAAAATCAGGATCACTCAACCTAGTGAATAAACAGTATGTACCCTGCTACCAGATTTGAAAGGAGCTGGCGATATGTGGTATCATGTTTTTTAGCCTCCGTAGGAGAGTCTTGCCAAGTACCTTTTGATGTGTTCCTTGTTAATTCTGGAAGAATTGTGCGTTCCCTGATACCTAAGAGAGGATACTAAGCAGGGAAGTTCTACACCTTTCGAAAAGAGTTAATAATATCTTAATTTGGATTAATTTTTTATTGAGGATGCTTTGACAGTAATATTTTGAGGTAATTGGAGGTATATTTTAAACAGTAGATTACCTAATAAGTATTCTGATTGTCTTAAACTTTCTGTTTTTAGTTGGTACAGCATTTGCCTCATCTTTATATGTGCCTTCAGTACCCCAGCACTGCAGTGAGACACATGGCTGCTCGTTGTGTGGGGGTCATGAGCAAAATAGCTACCATGGAAACAATGAATATTTTTTTGGAGAAGGTTCTTCCATGGCTGGGAGCAATTGATGACAATATCAAGCAAGAGGGTGCAATTGAAGCACTTGCCTGTATCCTTTTTTGTTTTGACAAACTATTCGTCAATTATATTCATTTTATTTAAGGATGACTAAAATAAAATTGATTTATTCAAATATGCACATAAATGATCTGTCTTGTTCCAAAAAGAAAACTACTTTTCATATTTTATAATGGAAGTTTTTACATAGAAAGTTTGAAGAACTGCTACTTAAGGAAAGCTTTTTAATAGGCAAAAATAATTTTATATACTGTATGAACTGTATCTAGTAATTAATCTATTTTATTTATAATTAATCTTTTATTAATATTAATCAGATACACCCTGGCTGGTGTGGCTGGTGGATTTAGCGACAGCCTGCGAACTGGAAGGTCGCCAGTTTGATTCCTGGTTGGAGCCCATGCCTGGCTTGCAGGACAGGTCCCCAGTTAGGGATGTGTGAGAGGCAGCTGGTTGATGTTTCTTTTGCACAATAATGTCTCTTTTCTTTCTCCCTTCCTTCCCCTCTCTCTAAAAAATAAACAAATAAATAAGTAAGTAAAATATTTTTAAAGTATGTTAATCAGATACTATATAGCTAGTCCTTATAAGAAAGGGGCCAAAAAAACCCCAGAATTTCTTTATAAAAAATTGTGTATTCTTACATGTTTAAACTTTAAGTCATCTTCAAAGTACTCTCCATTTGATGCAATAAATCTATTGAGACTTTTTTTGAATGCTCAAAATAGTGTTTAAACGCACTGATTTCGATGCCTTTTAATGTTGCTTTTGTTTTTTGTTTTCCCTCTTCCACATGGGCAAAACATTCCCATTGAGTACTTTTTTCATCTGAAGAAACAAAAAAATGTTGCTTGTGGCAAGATCAGGTGAATAGGGAGGGTGGCGTATGGGGGTCATGCTGTTTTTGCTCAAAAACTACCAACACTCAGTGTAGTGTGGGCAGGTGTGCTCATAAATCACCCATTATGAAATGAGCAGATGTGTTGAAAGAGTCTTCAAAAACAATTCACTGCAGCTGAATGCAGCCTCTCACAACACCACCAGATGGTATGCTGATACAGATGGGTTCCTAGAACACTAACCTAGCAGGAGAAGCCTGTGCAACAAGGGGCCTACCCTCCAGATAACAATTTTGTTTTGTTTTGTTTTGTTTATTCCTCGTCATATTAAAAAACATTGTTTCCAGAGTTGGTTCATTAATTGCATGCAATATGACTACATGTACTAAATTACTAGCAATGTATAGGCAAGCTATTTGCTAAAAGGCTCTGGCATCCACTTACAATCTTTAACATGAGGTACCTGAAGCATATTTTTTAAAATATATATATATATTTATTGATTATGCTATTACAGTTGTCCCCATTTTTCCCCCTTTGTCCCTCTCCACCCAGCACCCCCCCACTTCCTCAAGCAAACCTTACACCATTGTTCGTGTCAGTGGGTTATGCATATAAGTTCTTCAGCTACTCCCTTTCCTATACTGTACTTTACATCCCCATAACTATTCTGTAACTACCTATTTGTACTTCCCAATACCTCCACCCCTTCCCAGAACCCCTCACCTCTGGCAACCATCAGAACATTGTTCTGTGTATCTATGCATCTGTTTCTGTTCTGCTTCTTTGTTTAGTTTATATTTTAGATTTGATTGTTAATATCTGTTTATTGCTGTTATATTGTTCATAGTTTTTATCTTAAATGAGTCCCTTTAACATTTCATATAATAGTGGTTTGGTAATGATGAATTCCTTTAGCTTTTTCTCTTCTGAGATGTTCTTGATATGGCCTTCAATTCTAAATGATAGCTTTGTTGGGTAGAGTAATTTTGGTTGCAGGTCCTTGCTTTTCATAATTTTGAATATTTCTTGCCAATTCCTTCTAGCCTACAAATTTATTTTGAGAAATCAGCTGACAGTATTGTGGGAACTCTCTGTAAGTAACTAACTGTTTTTTCTTGCTGCTTTTAGATTCTTTTTTTAAAAATATTTATTTATTTTGAGAGAGGGGGCAGGGAGGGAGAAAGGGAGAAAAACATCAATGTGTAGTTGCCTCTCACGTGCCACCAACTGGGTATCAACCCACAATCTAGGGATGTGCCCTGACTGGGAATCGAACCGGCAACCTTTGGTTCACAGGCCAGCACTCAATCCACTGAGCCACACCAGCCAGGACAAGATTCTCTCTTTATCTTTAACCTAGCATTTTAATCATATGTCTTGGTGTGGGCTTCTTTGCATCCATCTTGTTTGGGACTCTGTTCTTCGTGGATTTGTCTGTTCCTTTACCAAATTAGAGAAGTTTTCTTTCAATATTTTTTCAAATAGGTTTCCAATAGTTGCTCTTCTCCTTCTGGCACCCCTATGATGCAAATGTTGGAATGCTTGAAGTTGTCCCAGAGGCTCCTTATATTATCCTAATTTTTTTGGATTCTTCTTTTTTCTTGCTGTTCTGATTGGTTGTTTTTTTCTTCCTTATGTTCCAAATCATTGATTTGATTCTCTGCTTAATTCAGTCTACTGTTGTTTTCCTATAAATTGTTCTTTATTTCAGTTAGTATGTCCTTCAGTTTTGACTGGACCTTTTTTATGTTGTTGAGGTCCTCGCTAAGTTCCTTGAGCATCCTTATAATCAGTGTTTTGAACTCTGCATCTGAGATATTATCTCCCTTTGGTTTAGTTCTTTTTCTGGTATTTTGATCTGTTCTTGCATTTGGGCCGTGTTTCTTTGTTTCCTTATTTTGGAAGCCTTCCCGTATTTTTGTGTATTAGGTAGAGCTGCTACTACTCCCTGTCTTGGTAGCATTGCCTAATGTGGTAGGTGTCCTGTAGGGTCAAGTGGTACGGCCTCCCTTGTCACCCAAGTGGGGTACTCAAGGTGAGCCCCCTGTCTAGGCTGAGTACACCCTCCTCTTAGAGTTGAGCCTTGATTGCTGTTGACAGGTCAGTGGGAGGGATTTACCCAGCTAGTCAACTGCAAGAACTGGCTGTGACCACTGACCACCAACTTCCCTCTGTGGAGGATCAGCTATGCAGGGCAGAACAAAGCAGGACTTATTTCAGCAGGGCTCTGGTGCCCACTGAGTCCACCCCTTGGGTGTGTCGCTTGTGGAGGTGGTTGGATGGTCATGCTCTGACGTGATCTGTAGCTGTCTACTGAGTGTACAGGCTATGGGGCTTTTCTGGGAGGTGTGGGCCCAGGTCAGCTACTGCCTGTATTCTGTGTAGGGTCACTTGGCATAGGCTATAAAGTGATATGCAAATGGCTGCTACTTGTGCTTGGCTTGGTGATGCCCAAACATGGCCAGGCTGTGAACCAAGGCCACCTGCTTCTAGAGGCAGACCTGGGGCCACTTAGCAAGAGGTACAGGGGCAGCTGAGACCAGCTGCTACTTGTTTGAGAGGATCTAGGTTGATCTAAAGCATGAGCCGAGATATGTGTATGGAAAAGCCACCATTAACAGCTCAGTCAACCTATAAGTGGGGTACAGCTGGACCCCAGGGAATCACCAGGGTAAGTCAAACAGTATGAGCTAGGTTGATGGATTCTCATATAGTGCCTGCTGCTCTGTGGCTCTGTAGGGGGAGGGCTCAGAAAAGGGACAGTGGCCTCTGCTGGGAACAAAGCTGTCTTCCAGCACTTGCCTACATGCCAGACACTTCAGTTCTTCCCTGTATGCCTTTCAAGCTGTTGCCCTAGTGCTGGAGCTCAGAGGGAATGAGTCTAAGTCTGTGCGTGTGGCATTAAAGAGGAACTGCTTGGAAATCCAACAGTCTTCCAGTGACTCAATCCCACTGGTTTATACAGCCCAAAGTTATGGGGACTTATCTTCCTGGTTCTGGAGCCCTAGGCTGGGGGGCCTAGTGTGGGGCTAGGATCCCTAACTGCCAAGATAATCCTTCCAATTTTTTTCCCCCACACGTGGGTGTGGGACCATCCCGTTCCACCACTCTGCCTCCACCCTTCCTAGCAGTCTGGATGGATGTGGTTTCTTCTTTAATTCCTTAATTATAGGACTTCCATTTAGCTCGATTATTGGTGGTTCTGAGTGATGGTTCTATAGTTGAGTTGTAATTTTGATGTGGTTGTGTGAGGATGCAAGGCGTATTTACCTGGCTGCCATCTTAGAGAATATCCATGAAAGAAATTTCTAAGAGCAGGAGAGATGTGTGGAAATCAAGTCAGGAAAAAATCAGGTTCCAAAATGCTGAAGATTACAGGAGAACTGAACTTACTTGGCCAGCTCTGTCCAGTTTATGATTGTCATGATTTTGGTGTGAATTTTGGAATTAGAGTGTTGTGTTCCCTGCTTGTAATTTAACTCACTTTATTTTAATATTGGTAGTCTAGAAACTCATAGGAATAGAAAAAACCTTATTAGTAAAACTTTTTCCAGCTTGCCTTAGATGAAAACGTAATTTTATATTCTTTCTTAAAAAAAATATTTTATCATTTCTCAGTCTTTTGGCTAAGATCAAGTTTATAGTACCTGTTCTTATTGGTTTAAAAAATTTTATTATTTTTAGAGAGAGGGGAAGGTGATGAGAAAGGAAGAGGAACATCGATGTGCGAGAAATACATTGATCAGTTGCCTCTTGCATGCCCCCAACTGGGGACATGTCTCACAATCTAGGCATGTACCCTGACTGGGACTTGAACCTGTGACTTTTGGTTCACTGAGCCACACCAGCAACGGCTTTATGTTCTTAATCATGGGAAAATTACATGATGGTTACAAAGAAGCAGCAGTGTTCAAATGCTGTTATAAGTGAATCACAGACATTGAGGGATAATCTAGTTCCTCAAAACACAGATGAGAAAATGAGGAACTGTTTTTAGAACATACAGTCTTGATGTATCAGTGTGTGAAAACATCTACTTCTGAACCACGTGGAAATTTCCTTAATAACTTACTCAGGTGTAATGGAACAATTAGATGTTGGTATTGTTCCATATATTGTCCTTTTAGTTGTGCCTGTGTTGGGAAGAATGAGTGATCAGACAGACAGTGTAAGATTCATGGCTACGCAGTGCTTTGCAACACTAATCAGACTCATGCCACTTGAGGTAAGTGGAAGATACTTGGCTTATGGACTTAATATTTTTTATAACTTCACAATCATTGTAATTCTTTTTAAACAATGTCAGCTTTTCAAAAATAATGTTGAATATGTTTGTTATAAGCATTAAGAAATTTATACTTCAATGGGTAATTTTTTAAGAACAAGGTTTTAAGTAAAACTATGATTCCCAAATGAATAATTCATTGATACTATTCTAGAAATAGAATTGTTTCTAAGTATCCCTGTAACACCCATGTAAAAATTCTGTGTTGACATTTACATGAAAGGTAAATTTGAGAGACGGTAATTGAAAATGTAAAGCAATTGAAGTCTCTCTGGAAGTATGGAGAAAGCAGACTAGAAGGGCTGAAGTTGGAGAATTTTGGAGTATATTCATGAATGTAGTTCAGGAAACAAGTAGATATGCAATTCATGTTATATTATACGAGGTCTGTCCGGTAAAAGTCCAACCATTGTTAACATAACAAGAATGGTTTGTGCTCTGTTGATGTAATCTGGCCACCAAGGACAGTGGAGTGGATGGAATGTGCATGTGTGAACAATGACAACTTCACTATACTTTTCAGTGGGGACGGTAGGTGCTGTTGAGTGAGCATATATACAGTGTGGCCATAGCATTCAAAATGACTGAGTGAGTAGAGCAATGAATCGCTATCATATTTTACATTAAGCTTGAACATTCCTCCATGGAAACCATTTGGATGATTCAGAAGGCTGCAGCTATGGGCAACTGGTGATTGGCAGCTTCATCACAATGCGCCCACTCATGTATCACATCTTATGCAGAGTTTTTGGTGAAACATAAAATCACCCAGGTGACTCAGCCCCCGTACAGCCCAGATTTGATGCCCTGTGACTTCAGGCTTTTCCCCAAACTAAAATCACCTTTGAAAGGGAAGAGATTTCAGGCCGTGAGTGAGATCCAAGAAAATACAACAGGGCAGCTGATGGTGACTGGGAGAACTGTGTGAGGTCCCAATGCGCCTACTTTGAAGGGACTGAGGCATCACTTTCCTACGTACAATTGTTTCTGGTATCATCTCTTTTTCATATTACATGGCTGGATAGACCTTGTGTATCAAAACATCTATCTAAGAACCATTTGGAAATTTTTTAAATAACTTACTCAGATGTAATGGAACAACTAGATGTCAGTGTTGTTCCATATATTGTCTGTGTATCAGTACTTTCTTCGTATGGTTGAATAGTACCCCATTGTGTAGACATACACCTTTTCTTTATCCATTCAGTAGTTTATAGACATTTGGATTGTTACTAGCTTTTGGCTGTTATAAGTAACACTATGACCATGTATTTATAAGTCTGTGTGTGGATGTATGCTTCCATTTCTTTTGAGCAGATAGTTATCTAGGAATAGAATTACTGGGTCATATGATGTTTAAATTTTTAAGAAACTGCCAAACCGTTTTCCAAAGTAACTGTACCATTTTACATTCATACCAGCAAAGTATCAGCATGAGTTAGATAGCCTCTTTTTTAAAAAGTTTGGCTGTATCTGAAAGATGACCAATGGGTCATACCAATGACCCAGCAAATCCATCATAGTTACCGTATTTTGCCATGTATAATGTGTGCTGTTTTGCCCAAATTTTTGAGGGAAAATAAGGATGTGTATTATACATAGGCATAATGATTACATAGCATGGGTATAATAATCCCATGTATAATGCACACAAAAACATACACATGCATTATACATGGGAGCACATTGTATGTGGCAAAATACAGTATATACCCTAGAGAAATGTGCCTTGTTACATTCATATACATGTAGCAAAGCACATCTTCAGGAATATTTATTACAGCATTAGTAGTCTAAAGCCACTCAAATGTTCATTATTGGTAGAGCAGACATGTTAACTGGATTATTATACTACAATTAGAATGAACAAAATGCAGACACATACAACAATATCAATGAAATCTCTCATAGGATTCCAATTTTTGTGGAGTTCAAAAACAGACAAAAATTAATGGGATGGATACTTAGGTGATAAAGGTATAAGGAAAAGTAAAGAAAGAAATTGCAATGAAAGCCAGTGGAGTGGTTACTTCTTAGGTAAAGCAGAGTGAATTATAATTGGGAAGGAACATATGGGATCTTTCAGGATGATGACAGGGCTTGCTCAGATAATGGTTATAAAGGTGTTGTTTTATAATTTATTAAACTATACATTTGTTTATATATTTCTCTACATGGAGATTTTATTTCACAATAAAAATATTAACCAGCTTGACCAAAAAAGAAAATACTATTGTGTCAAAGGACCCAAGTGACATACTCAGAATGGTTTTCAGCCTGTGCTTCTAGGTCTTATTTATATCATTTGACTCTTGGTCCTTGCATCCTTTTATCTGTAAACTAAATGGGTTATATTTAGTTACCTTGTCCATTTTTAGCTTTGGAAGCAATGAGTGATGGGAAACCATCCTGTGTTCTTTGAGCAAAGGAGATGATAAAAGCATTGTTTTTGGAAAACTAGTCTATCAGCTAATTAATCTTAGAAAAATCAGTTTAATGGCTGTTGGTATGTGGATTAGAATGGAAGTACCCTCAAGTCAGAACCCAGATACACTATAAGGTGATAGTGGGTATAAATTTTTTTTAATAGTGCTTAATAACGTGGGCAAACAAAAGAGATGTTGACTTTAGAGATAGAGAAAAGTAACGTTCTTTTTGAAAATTATAAAAATGTGATGCATGTTTTGCTTCCAGCTATGACAGAAAAACAGGGACCAGATTTATCCTTCTACTTGAACTAGAAAACCAGACAAAGTGAATGAAAATGGTTTTCAGATGTTGAAAAGCAGGCAGCACAGAACAGTGATTTTTGAGAGACGGGAAACAAATGAACTGCCTAGCCTACTGCCTAGAGTGTTTCCATGCCATCAAACTGGAAGGTGAAACCTAAACAGAACCAAGTGGTCTTGCCAAGTTCAAGAGTCAGAGTGTAGAGTGCAGGGAGGACAAGATGGCAATAATTTGCAATGCAAAGTACTCAACAGGAAGTAGCTGCAGAGGGGAAACTCTGCAAGACCCCACAAAGGCTGAGCATTTATCTGAGCATATGTATGAGAATGTGTTTGAGACTGGGGAAAATATAGAAAGAACTCAATGGAACAATTTCCAGAGCTTGCATGGGTGAGAATACTTTGTGTGCCCACCAAGCTGAGCCAAAAGACTACCATGTAGAGCATCAAGTACAGTCTTTAGAAGTATATTGCCTGAGTAGTGGGGCCAAATTAGCCCTTGACAAAAGCCTGATTCGGACTCACCTTAATAAAGTATATAAACAAGCCTTAAAATGATCAAGTTGATTATAACTAACTGAACTACATTCCAGAAAAAAGAAAAACCAAAATTATTTAAACCAAAAAACCCCCATCATCCAACAGTGTAAAACTTAAGATGTTTAACATCCGTGAAAAAATTACTAGGTATGTAAATGTTTTCAATAATCAGGAGAAAAGTCAGTCAATAGAAGCAGACTCTGAAATGGCCCATATAATAGAATTAGGAGATGTGGACATTAAAATACACTCCATATGTTCAAGAAGGTAGCATGAGTGTAATGAGGAGCAAAATAGAAGATGTGAGAACAACGTAAACTGAACTTCTTTAGATAAAAGATGTAATCACAAATACTTATGTGCCACATAACATTTTTGGTATATAACAGACCACATATTTTATGGTGGTCCCATAAGATTATAACAGGGCCAAATTTCCTGGAAGAAACAGAAGTGTATGTGGTTCAAGAGGATTTTTGTTCTTTAATGGGAGCAGTATCTGTTGGTCTTGGTAATAGATTCCATCTCACAGTAACCTGTTCTGAGTGCACAGATTACATCCCATTCAGTGAGCCACTTACTTCAGCACAGAGGAGCCTATTCCCCCAGCACTGCATACTCATTCAGACGGCACTTCAGCCCTCCCAGATCTGGCTTGATGGTCCTTTTTTTTTTTTTTTTTTTTGAGTATATTTTTTATATTGATTGTGCCGTTACAGTTGTCCCAGTTTTTTCCTCCTCTTTATCCCCCTGCCACCCCGCGCCACCACCCCTCCAGCACTCCCCTACCACTTTAGTTCATGTACACGGGTTGTACATATAAGTTCTTCAGCTTCTGTGTTTCCTATACTATTCTCAACCTCCCCTCGTCTATTTTGTACCTGTCAATTATGCTTCTTATTTCCTGTACCTTCTTCCCCCCATTCTCCCTCCTTCTGCCCACTGATAACCCTCCTTGTGATCTTCGTTTCTCTGATTCTGTTCCTGTTCTAGTTTGCTTAGTTTTTGTTTTTTAGATTCAGTTATTGGTAGTTACAAGTTTATTGTCATTTTATTGTTCACAGTTTTTGACCTTCTATTTCTTAAATAAGTCCCTTTAACATTTCATATAATAAGTTCTTGGTGATGATGAACTCCTTTAACTTGACCTTATCTGGGAAGCACTTTATCTGCCCTTCCATTCTAAACTATAGCTTTGCTGGATAGAGCAATCTTGGATGTAAGTCCTTGCCTTTCATGACTTCATATACTTCTGTCCAGCTCCTTCTTGCCTGCAAGGTTTGAGAAATCAGCTAATAGTCTTACAGGCACTCCTTTTTAGGTAACTCTCTCCTTTCTTCTTGCTGCTTTTAAGATTCTTTCTTCATCTTTAATCTTGGATAACTTAAATATGATGTGCCTTGGTGTGTTCCCCATTGGGTCCAATTTTTTTGAGACTCTCTGGGCTTCTGGAAGTCTCTGTCCTTCCCCAGATTGAGGAAGTTTTCCTTCATTGTTTGTTCAGATAAATTTTTGATTTCTTGCTCTTGTTCTCCTTCTGACACTTATGATTTGGACGTTGGAACATTTAAAGTTGTCCCAGAGGTTCCTATGGCTTGATGGTCTTCAGAGTATATTGCTGTAAATTCTTATTCTTAAGATCCTGTACAAGGGAACAGGTCCATAGGAACTACCTTAACAAATATTAAGTGCCACTGCCACTTTAATAAAAGCTTTTTGTGATAATGTGGAGCCAACCTGTCCCTGTACTTTGGATGTATTTTCAGGTTACAATGATGTAAAGTATAGATAAATTCTATTTCTTCCATCAGTGCAATGTCAGAGAGAACCCATTATGCCAGATAGGGTCCATGGACCCAAAAAGAAACTTCTAAAGTCAAAATACTGACTCCTCGGTTCTACACCCTGTTCATATTAAATACCATCTTTTTAAATGAATACCACAAAGTTCCTTAATCTGACCACTGCTCCAACATGCAATAGCCAAAACCTCATGGACATTACAGTCCCCTATATTCCTTTACCTCTCTAGCATAGCTGATCTCTTATTCCTCCTAACAGGCACTATTATAGTAATCTAGCTTTACCCCACCATTTCCCCCTTGTTTTCAGTCATTTTAGCTCAAATCTTTATTAATGGAGTAGCACTGACAGTATCAATGTTTTATTCTGACCCTGTCAGAAGGAAGCAGGACAAGGAGGGCTTGTGTGACCATGTTCATAAAGTCTATAGCAATGTACAGTAATGCCCCAGGCCTTCCGTGTGCTCAGCACTCTTTCACTGACTCACCTAGAGCAACTTCCAATCCTGCAGGCTCCATTCATGGTGTTAGTGCTCTATACAGGTGCACCATTTTTTATCTTTTACACCATATTTTTACTCTGCCCTCTCTATGTTTAGATACACAAATCCCATTGTGTTACAACTGTTTACAGTAAAATGTAGGCAGAACCTATAGCAATAGGTTTCTAGCCCTTTTAGGCTCTACCATATAGCCTACATGTGTGGTAGGCTATACCAGCTAGGTTTGTGTAAGGGCACTTGATGTTTGCACAGCAGCAAACATCAATTGCCTAAGGATGCATTGCTCAGAGTGTATCCCTGTTGTTAAAAGATGCACGATTCTAAAAACACACTGGGTGGGATTAACAGGAGGTTGGATACTGTGTAAGAAAAGATTTGTGAGTTTGAAGACATAGCAATAGAAACAAGAATATCATGCAGGTTCATTCCTGTTCACTTTATCTTGATTTCCTCTGTTTCATCTTCATAGGAAAATCATGTACTTTTCTGAAATGTAAACATACTATCAAGGATTCGGAAATATCAACTAGCGATTCTGACAGAAATCCTAATGACCTGCACTATTAGTAACTCTTGCTGATTTTATAGGAATTGGAGTGAGGAAGATATTCATAGGAAGGATTCCTGTTACTGAACAATATTTGATTCTTGGGCTTAGGTTTTCATTGTTAAGAAAAGGATCTCGTTATATTGCCCTACATCTGGTTGTTACCTTAAAAATTCCATGAGGATAAATATTTGAAGATTTCATTATTTCTTTGTAAAGTAGTGTGCAGAAAGGCCTTGATGTGATTAATATTGTTATGGTATTAGATGTGCTAAAATGCCAGTTCCTATCTTACTAAAATTAATTCTGAAGCCTTTTAAAAATATGACATGCAGTCATTTTTAAGACTCAGTATACACACCTCACTCCACCAGTACTATTTCTGGTGTTATATGGGACTTCATTTTAATTGAATTTCATTGAAATTCTGTCTCCAGAGTCTTACATTTCTGAGAGACAGCATAGGGCAATAGCTCTCAAACTTTTTGGTCTGAGAACCTCTTTACACTCTTAAAAAAAATTTTTTTTAAATCCTCACTTGGTATGTTTTTATTTATTGATTTTAGAGAGAGAGAAAGGAAGAGGGAGTGGGGGAGAGAGAGAGAAACATCGATTGTTATGTGCCCTGACCAGGGATTGAACCTGCAACCTAGGTATGTGCTCTGGTTGGGAATGAAACCCACAACCTTTTTGGTGTATGGGACAATGCTCCAACCATGTGAGCCACCTGGCCAGGGCTATAGTCTTAAAAACTGAAGATCCCAAAGAGCTTTTGTTTATCATATATTCTGTAATAGAAATTAAAACTGATAAATGTGAAAGGATTTATTGAAATAATAAACCATTAGATGTTACCATATTTAACATTTTTAATGAAAAGTAACTATTTTCTAAAACAAAAATAAGTCAGTAGAAAAATCACGTTGTTTGACATTTTGCAAATCTCTTTTATTCCTGAACTAGTGTAGATAGCTGGATTCTTGTATTTCCTTGGGCATTTAGTCTGTTGCAATATGTTCCTTGCATTGAGGTATATAAGGAAAGTTAGCCTCATAGAGGTAGGTAGTTGGAAAAATGAGCAGTACTTTGGCCACATTTTCAAATGTGGATTTTCTTTTATCTGATAGCATATCAAAACTCAAAAAGAGAAAGCTTGTTAAATTTACTTTCAGTGCAGAATCTAAATACTATCAATGAATGTAATTTTTCTCATTTTAAAATTAATTGGTTAATATTACACTTTTGAGTAGATTTTTTACCCATACATATTTCGTAGCATTGTATATCAGTCATTTGGAAAGTATTGATTCACTGTGTTTTGTAAAATTTTTAAAGGTTGATATATTTCACCATACTGGAGCAAAAAATCAAATGAACATCTCCAGCAGAAAATTCCTTTTAAGTATTGGGAAGCTGTCAAGTTCACAGTGCTTAGTTTTTCCTAGCAGCTTGAATTTTGTCATTGGCAACAAGTTATGTCAGTTGTTTTCTTCGAATTGACAAATTTATTTTTCAGAAAATGTCAGCCAAATACCCAACTCAGAATAACAATAGTTTATCAGTCCAGTAAAATATTGTTCTATGAAAAATGGCTAGGTCAACTCACAGTTTAAGCAAACTCCCAAGTGCTTTTTCCTCAACATATGAAGTAGAAGTGTTTTATATGTTCCTCACATCTTATTACATAGAATGTTTAAAAGATTTGCATTCAGAGTTGAGGTTTAATAATACTATTTTTACTACTTCAAGGACATTTCTAAATGAAACCACCTTTTTTAAAAATGCTGGTGTGTGACTGTGAGAATGCAGTGGCTAGTGGTATATTGGGTGTCTTTGCCGTGATTCTTTCTGATGCTCAAGGAGTTTTGCCCATTAGTACTTTTGTATCATCAGTGCAAATGTCAACACAGTGGAAAAAGTAAACTGTCTTTTATTATGAAATAGTTTTGACCTCAGTGACCCTTTGAAAAGGTCTTGGGGATCTTGAGGGGTCTGCAGTCCACATTTTGAGGACCAGTATCCTGGGACATCATAACACTAAAATTAAGGACCTCCAGTAACAGTATTTCACTAAAAATAACCTATGCAACTTTATTTGCCTGTTTATCAAGTAATGCACTGTGTGGGAAAAATTAAGCTGTACATGTGTTTTTTAAAATACTTCAAATGTGTTTGTTTAGTAGTCTCATTGTAGCATTTTGATACCTGCCAAATTCATTAAACTCTGCCTTCCAGTCTTTAAAATGATACTATTTTTGAGTTATGTTTTTCTCTGCATTTATATTTTGATAAGACTTTAAATTATTGCATAATATAATGATGAAAATTATTTATGAGTGAACAGTTTTAATACACTGTAAAAAATCATTTTAGGCAGGCATTCCAGACCCTCCAAATATGTCAGAAGAATTAATCCAATTGAAAGCCAAGGAGCGACACTTTTTGGAGCAATTGTTAGATGGGAAGAAATTAGAAAATTACAAAATTCCAGTACCAATCAATGCTGAACTGAGAAAATATCAGCAGGTAAAGGTTATACTTACCTTGTAAATATAAATAGTGACTATTCCTTTCAAATGTACCTAAAAGACTGTTTAAATTTTTAGTAAAATCTTGTGGTTATTGTCTTATACCCATTTATTTCTCTTATGCCTATAAAAATAATTTTTCTCTTTCAACATTTCAGGATGGTGTGAACTGGTTAGCGTTTCTTAATAAGTATAAACTCCATGGAATTCTGTGTGATGACATGGGTTTAGGAAAAACTTTACAGTCCATCTGCATTTTAGCTGGAGATCATTGTCACAGGTAATTTTAAATGTTATTTTAAAAGAAGGCTTTCAGCCCTGGGTGGTGTGGCTCAGTGGATTGAACATTGTCCTGTGAATCAAAAGGTCACCGGTTCAATTCCCAGTCAGGGTACATGCCTGGATTCTTGGCCAGGCCTCCATCTGGGGGCATTTGAGAGGCAACCGATCAATGTATCTCTGGCACATTGATGTTTCTTTCCCTCACTTTCTCCCTCTCTTCCCTTATTTCTAAAGGTAAATAAATAAAATCTTAAAATATAAAAATAAAAGAAGGCTTCCAGATGCTGAGAGATATAAACAAGCTGGTTAATGTATTATTTTGTTTGTTTCAAAGGGCACAGGAATATGCAAGATCAAAATTGGCAGAATGTATGCCACTTCCTTCCTTGGTGGTTTGTCCACCAACATTAACAGGTCACTGGGTGGATGAAGTAGGTAAATTTTGCTCCAGAGAATATCTCAATCCATTGCACTACACTGGACCTCCTACTGAAAGAATAAGGTAAGAACTGTATAACCAAAAAATCTTAATGTTTTGCTTTAAATAGTTTGAAAGAATAAAATTTTTGAGGGTGAATTTAGTTAGCTTTTTTGTTGTCAAACAGAACCTTATTTAAGTAAGGTGAGTGTACATATATTTTAAAGATAATATATGAATCTCACTCATGAAATTTAAGGACTTTACCCAAAACACTAATTCAAAAGAATATATGTACCCTATTTTCATTGTTATTTCCAATAGCCAAGATATGGAAGCAACCCAGTGCCCATCAATAGACAGTAGATAAAGTGGAATATTGGCCATAAAAAAGAATGAAATCTTATCATTTGTGACATCATGAATGAACCTATGTAGTGTTATGCTGAGTGAAATAAGTCAGTCAGAGTAAGACAAATACCATATGAGTTCACTTATATGTGGAATGTAAAGAAAATAAACAAAATTGAAACAGATTCATGGATACAGAGAACAGACTGGTTGCCAGAAGGGAGGGGGTTAGGGGACAGAATGAAAAAGTGAAGGGATGTAAAGTACAGAATAGTGAATGTAATTAATAATATTGTAATAATTATGGTGCCAGATGGGTACTGGAAATATTGGGGGGGGTACTTTGTATATATTTTCTAACCACTATGCTGTACACCTATAACTAATAAAAAATAATATGGAATGTAAACTGTGATTGGAAAATAAAATTTTTAAAGTTCTTTTTTAAAAGATTCAAGGACTTAGCCATTGTTAAAAATCAATTGGGCTTTCTAAGTATTGGAGCTAGGAAACCTCAGGAACCAAAGCCGTTCTCTGTGCCCTTCTCAGGAGCCTTGTGATCATAGCATCTCCTAGGTTTCATGATCTACCCCCTTTCCCTAAGAGTTCCCTCTCAAAAGTGCTTTTGGTCCTCAGTGACTGCCTTAACCACCCTGATACGGTAGCAACACTGAAGTTCTAATAGCTTTACCCTCGCTGTTTTCACTAGTACATCTCTTACATTCCTAAATACAAATTTTGAAGAGGGAATCTTGTTGATTTCAGTTCATCATTTAAAGCTTGGATTAGTCATAGATTGCTGATTCATCCATAGATTTGCTGCCTTTCTGTATTAATAATAGCTAACATATATTGAGCACTTAGTAGCTAGGCATTATTCTAAGCAGTTGTACGTTGTGTATTACGAGGTGTAGGTACAGTTATTGTTCCCATTTTGCAGATGCGTAATCTAGGACATGAGGCCTAGGTCCAAGGTCACTCAGCTTATTAAATGAGCACGGTGAGATTTGAATACAAGCCGCTCAACAGCTTGTACTCTTAAAGAATTTACTGTAGTGTCTGTTAGTTAAAATTCATTTATTTACACATGACAGAAACTTAACTCAGACTAGCTCAAATAAGTGGAAAATTCATTAATTCACTAAATTGAGAATTTCAGGGGTAAATTGTTGTTTCAGGCGCATCTAGATTACTCTCATTTGCTCTTCCTCCTCATATATAACTTGTAGTATTTGGTCTGTGCAGGACTTCAGTCTACAGTTGGTGGATAGGGTGATCATAGGCAGTCTTAGGCCCACATTCTTCTAGCCTGGAAACTACAGTAAACAGAGATCTCTCTCTAGTCATGAATATTTTGGTACTGGAGATGACTGACCGGCCTTGTTTGGGTTATTCCTGCAAACCAGCTCTTTGTAGTCAGGGAATAAAATATTGTGAATAGCTCAACTTGATTCAGATGCTTCATCTCTGGTAAATATGGGGCCATGTGATGGATAGCTCCCCCTCAACCCCTACACAACATGGGGTGTTGAGGGAACAGTGCCTCCAAGGAAGAGGTGTTAGCAAATGAAGTTAAAATATTTACCACATTTTGACTCAGGTATCCATCTCTTTTCTAATCAGACTAAGTTAGGGCAATAAGGCCCATTCATAAGAAGAATGGCCTTTAGGTAGTAGAGTTATAAACGTAAACAGAAGGGAATGTTAATAGGTCGAAAGCACCTCATATGATGGTAGTTGTAGTTTCCCTTTGAAATTGTATTACAAACTTTACAAGTTGCCTGTTTCCTAACCTTATTTATTTTAAATACAGGTTACAGCATCAAGTAAAAAGACACAATCTGATAGTGGCTTCATATGATGTTGTGAGGAATGACATAGATTTCTTTAGGTAAGAGTTAAATTTTCTTTTTTTCTTGTTAGAAAAAAGCTTAGTATCAAATTTGGAGAAACTGTATTTTCCTTTCTCAAAGACTTTTCATGTAGTTTCTGACATATAGTAAAAGGTGCTAAAATTTTTTATTTATTCTCCCTTAGAAATATTAAATTTAACTACTGTATTCTTGATGAAGGCCATGTCATCAAAAACGGAAAAACAAAATTATCAAAAGCAGTAAAACAGCTGACTGCTAATTACAGGATTATTCTTTCTGGAACACCAATACAGGTAATTACTCACTTTTTTTTTTTTTTTTTAATATTTGCCATATGGAGAGAAGACTTTGCTTTGGAAGTAAATTAAATAAGAGGGTTTTTTTTTTTTTAGTTTGATAGGAATGATAATTTCCAGTAATTATCTTGCTTTTCTAATGGTCCATTTGGTGTAAGTAGCAGTATCTGAGCAAAACAGGTTTTTAAAGTCATATTTAAAATATAATTTTAGGCTATGTAAGGAGAAGTCTTGTGTCCAGGGTCTGGAAGACATCAGTCAGACTCTATTCCAAACTGGCCATTCTCCTTTTGTAGTAATTCACCACAATCTGATTTAACACTGAAAAGGTAGTGCTGATTCAGAGGTGAATCTTCATATACTAAGAAATGCGAATACCTAGATCAGGAAGCAGTTGAAGGCAGGAGATTGTCAAAGTTTATATTGAAAAAGGAAGGAGATGGTTGAATATATAAAAGTGTGTTATCTTCCAGAGGAATTGGTTGCAACTATTCATGACCAGCTTGGATAGCCCACTGTGATGGGAAGATACCTACCCTTTATCACTCCCCAGTTAGTGGGAAGATAAACACCAGTGACCTCTATGAGTCTCTCTGACTCTGGAATGATTAGTAATTTTTTGTTTATGTATTTGTTACTTTTCTTTAAAATTATTTTTGGTAATGGACTGATTATTATAAGTGTTAAGCTTTTGTCCATTAAGCGAACACTATGGATTTTTTTTTTTGGATTTTAATAACCAGAATAATCACTTAATCACAAGAAGTTAGGACAAGAAAGGACCTTTAAAAGGGAAAAAAAAAGACTCTTAAGCTTGAATTATCAAGATTTATTTTGTTTCAATTTAAAATTAATGGAAATTTCACAGTATTTTTAAATAGTTTATTGCTTTCACAAAACACCAAAAGAGGGCCGTTCTTTGTTTTTTGTTTGTTTGCTTTGTTTTTGTTTGCTTAAAGGCAGTCTTCTTTTCCCTCATACCTACCTGAACAGTTCAGGTCTGAAGCTGCAGGGTGGGTTTCTGCACCAAAGAGCCATGGTAGCCCAGAGTTGGGGGTAAAACTTCAGTGAGATTTGAAGGGTGTCCATCATATGGGAGGGCGCTCCAGCATGGTGAGCTAGATCCTGAGCAGGTTGAGGAGGGCATCTGGAAGGGTTAAAGTAGTGGTCCCCAACCTTTTTGGCACCAGGGACTGGTTTGGTGGAAGACAGTTTTTCCATGGACAAGGGTGGTGGGGAGGAGACAGGATGTGGAGGTCAGGCAGTACTCGAAGCTTTTCTCACTTGTCCGCACTTACCTCCTGCTGTAAAGCCCAGTTCCTAACAGGCCACAGGAGGGTTCTGGCCTGGGGGTGGGGGACCCCTTAGTTAAGGGGTGCAGTGGTAACTTATGATACACACACATTGGGAAAGCATTCAAAATGAAAATGTTTCTTTCTCTCCCTCTGTCCCTCTCCCTCCCTCCCTTCCTGTCTCTCTCTCTCCTTCCCTCCCCCCCACAATAAAGCTTCAGCAGAATTAGGAAGAGTTTGTGCCTGTTCCTCATAACCCATAAATATTGGGCAGACTTGACATATAACCAAACTCTTTTAGGGTTTTCCTTTGTTAAAGAAATAGTGACGTTGGCCACATTCCTTAAATCTCGCCATTAATTTGAATGTCAAAATTAAAAGAACCAGAAACACATTCATTCATCCTTTGGCTCTTTATTTACTACTTTATGCCACCAGTAGGATTTTAACACTATGGACCAAGGCTTATCTGGTGGAGGAAACTTGAAAACTTCTATCCATAAGATAAAGTATTTTTTCCAAGGATGCAGACCTGAATTTTACATATTAAAATATAGACATACCATATACCTAAAAATGTGATAATCTCTCATCTATGTCTTATAATGTACTTTTGTTAATATTTCATTTTTTAAGTGTTAATAATCCCAGTACAAAAGGTAACACATGTTCCTTCTTTGTATTCAGAACAACGTTTTGGAATTGTGGTCATTATTTGATTTCCTCATGCCAGGATTTTTGGGGACTGAACGCCAATTCGCTGCTCGATATGGTAAACCTATATTAGCAAGTAGGGATGCTCGAAGCTCCAGTCGAGAACAAGAAGCAGGTATGAAAAAGAGATATATTCTCTGTACAAGTGGATGTAATTTATTCCTAACTTTTTTGAGCCATTTTCTCCTATTATTAACAGGTGTCCTTGCAATGGATGCACTGCATCGCCAAGTCCTACCATTTCTTTTGAGAAGAATGAAAGAAGATGTTTTGCAGGACCTTCCACCCAAAATTATTCAAGACTATTACTGTAATCTTAGTCCTCTCCAGGTTAGGAATCTGATGATATATTTATTAGTGGAATGCTTTGAATAAGCCACAGGAGTATTGAATAAAAGGGAATATAGCCTTTGGCTTTGTCACTCTAATCTAGCTTCTACTTCCCTAGACTTGAAAAATAATGTTTCATACAGATGTAGATAAGATTTAAGTGAATCTGTTTGTGTATGCGGATACATTTGGATATGTGTGTTTTGAATGTAGCATTAAAACAAAATTCAGTATCATGTTGCTTTTTTATATGTCTAGTTTATTGAAAAAGTTGCAAGGTTAAATAGTTGAAATGTTTATTAGGGCCAAAAAATCTACCTGTAATGTCTTATCCTCACAATAGTGTTACAGGTATTGTCAGTCCCCATTTTTGAAAATAAGGAAACTGAAGCTCGGAAAGTTAAGCAGCTCTCTCAAGGTCATATAGCTAATACACGTCAGGGCTGAGTTTCAAACCTTGGGGAGTGGGTACCTCATCCCTTTTAATATATTGCATTGCTGATAAATTTTGGCTTCTGCACAGCTCTGATTTCATATGCAGAGACTGTTATCAAAGGAATTTATTGTATGCCTTTCCTTCTGTAGTATTTTGTAAGGGGAAACTGTCCCTTACAGTCCATGCCCTACTAAGACATGGCCTATAATCAGAATTTTCTGTTTGAATATTTACTTTATGTTCCAGGTTACTATTCATCAGTCTATTTCAGTAGTATTAGTTGATCAAATAAATAAAGGATATATAGATATAACCTACAAACCTACCTTCTTTCCCCTCCAGTGTATAGACAGTTAACCTGTTAGTTAGTATTTGTCTGTACAACTTGAGTTTAATGGGCAGGACACTACTGTAGATGCTAAGAATTCTGTGATCATTTATCTTATGTACCTCCTCCCTGGGCCTCCATTCCTTATTTGTAAAATTAAGGTTAATGTTTCTTAAAAGAAATACCTTATGGGCAACAAGATACAGACTTTTTTAAAAGTACAATATAGAAAAGGTGCCATATGAAAAAAGGTGGTGGTGATATACTGGTAATGGTGTTAAAACGTCAGCACTAAGTACATTTGGTAGTCTGGAGGAGGGGGGGCTGCTGCGGAGGGAGTGACATTGGCTCTATTCAGCTTTCATAGGTCTTTTACCCTGACTTTTGTTCTTTAGCACTCTAGATTTTCTTCCCTTTTGCATTGTTTTAGCATGTACAAGCAGAACCCAGACCCCAAGGTAATACTTTAAATTTGATATGAGTTCCCCTTTTAGGAAGCAGTATTATTTAAAAAGTTGGTCTCTTGAAATATACCTATAGAGTGTCTTGATCACATAACTTCACTTAAGGGAGATTTTCTCATTTACTTGTAAGGGTTCAAGTTCTCTTTTAGTGGTATTTTATTTAGTGGTATCTTCTGAACAGAGTAGAAAATTTGAGTCTAGAACTATTTGAGTAATATTTTAACATTTTAGCAGCCAAACTTAATGTTATACTTGTGTTCTAAATATAATTTTAAAGGGATTTACCAAGATGCAGTGTGCTATCTGTAATTAATAGTGAAATATAGGCGTCATGATTTATTTTTTTAATGAGGGTTGATCTAAATTATTGCTCTTATTGGCTTGTGCTAATTATTTTTTCAACAACTAAAAATAAATATACTTCTTTTGTGGGGGAAATTTTACAGGTTCAGCTCTATGAGGATTTTGCTAAGTCTCGCGCCAAGTGTGATGTTGATGAAACAGTTTCTTCAGCTGCACTTTCCGAAGAAACTGAAAAACCAAAGCTTAAAGCTACAGGCCATGTATTCCAGGTATAGATTACAATCCACTTTTTAAGTGTTGCTTAAGAGTATTCTTCAATGCAGCAAATTTTACACAGAACACTGAAATATGGGAGTATTTAAAAAATTTCAATACTGTGTATACATTCTTCAAAATAGGTAAAACTTTATTTTCATATTAATTCATAATTACTAATTAATAACTTAATGTTAAAATTAAATGTAAACATGCAAACAAACATACATGTGTTTATTACATTAAAAGAGTTTTAGTATAGAAAATCTTACATTGAACACCTGTTACAAGGTGGTACTTTTTTTTAAGTTCGGGGATTTATTAAAACAGTAGACAAAACAGATTCCCTCCTTTGTAGATATGAACAGTGAATAAGTGAAATACATATTATGTAAGAGAAAAAAGCAGAATATGGGGTTGTACAGTATAGATTTCAGGACAGGTTGTGATTTTTAATTGAGGGAACAGAGATGGACTCACTGAAAAAGTGAAATTTTAGTAGAGATCTGAAGGTAGATTGAGGAATGGTGGATATGTAGGGGGAGCGATTCTGGACAGAGGATACAAAAAGTACAGAATTCTGAGGCCTGATGCCTTGTGCTTGAGGGCATAGCAAATGAAAAAGACATGGAAAATGTCAGCTTACTTTTTTTTCCCCTTTGAAGTGTTCCACTCTAGAAAACCTCCCAAACCCCCTTGCCATCAATATATTAAATACTGTAGCATTTTTAAAAATAGCAGAGGGAAAAAAGGTGGCTGTAAAGGCTTATATCTCTGACAGTTTCTGTTATAGTGCCCAGCAGTCTCAGTGGAGCTTGCTAATTCAAATCTCTATGTCAAAGGGTGAAACACAAATCATCATAACCCAAGTAAGAAGCAAAAGAGAAAGGGTATGGCTGAATCAGAGAAAAGAAAGAAGAGATCCTCTAGGGTTCTGATTCTCAAACACAACCACTTGAAATAACCACCTAGTTTCCCAGCCTCCTGCCATAGACCTGTTGAACCAGAATAAGTCTTTCTGCCATGAGAAGCTCATTGTCTACGAGGGTATTCAGACATATAATTTATACAAGTTACAAATGTTCTCAAAAATAAATGCAAACTGCACAAGAAACGTGGCGAAGGCATCACAGATATGATACTTGAATTGGTTCTTGAAGAATGGGTAGGAGTGGTGAGAATAGGAAGAAAGGCATTCTAGACAGAGAACAGAGTAGCAAAAGATAAGATACAAACATTTGTAGCATGTGAGATGGACTTGTGTATATACTTTTTTCTTTTAAAGGCATTACAGTACTTACGTAAACTGTGCAACCATCCAGCATTAGTTTTAACACCTCAACATCCAGAGTTCAAGAGTACTACTGAAAAACTGGCAGTTCAGAATTCTTCTCTTCATGATATTCAACATGCCCCTAAACTCTCAGCTTTGAAACAAGTAAGTAGGTCTTTTAAGTATTAGATCTTAAACACTCCTAATCTAGGTAAATTTGCCTTTCCCATAGATTACTGATATATGTACTTTATTTTTTAATTTGGTTTGTAAATTTTGGGTATAGCTTTTTAAAAAATTGTGATGTTTTATATATATAGAGAGAGTGAGATAGATAGATGATCACAATTTTATTATATATATATATAATAAATGTGCCATTTTAACCATCTTTAAGTGTATAATTCTGTGACATTACTTATATTCACAATGTTGTACAACTGGTACCACTATTTATTTAAAAAAATTTCCTATCCAAACAGAAACTCTGTACCCATTGAGCAGTAACTTCCCATTCTCCTTTTCCCCCAACACCAGATTACTTCTCATATACTTTCTGTCTGTATGAATTTGCATGTTCTAAATATTTCATGTAAGTAGAATCATATTTGTCCTTTTGTGACTGGCTTATTTCACTTGTTTTCAAGGTTTATTCATGTTGGCATGGATTGGTACTTCATTTTTATGGCTGAATAATTTCCATTATTGCTGCTATTATTTATATACCACATTTTGTTGATCCGGTCATGAGTCGTTTCTACCTTTTAGCTGTTGTGAATAATGCTGCAGTGAACATTGGCTTACAAGTATTTGTTTGTGTCCCTCTTTCAGTTCTTTTAGATACAGCCCTGAGAGTGGAATTGCTGGCTGTATCTTACATCAATTCTGTTTACATTTTTCAGGAGCTGACAAATTATTTTCCATTGTGTGTGTACCATTTACATTCCCACCAGCAATGTGCCAGGGTTCCAATTTCTCCACATCCTCTGCAATAATGTTTTTATTGTAGTCATCCTAGCAGGCATTATTACATGGTGTCTCATTGTTGATCTGCTATCCCTAGTGACCAGTGATGTTGAGCATCTTTTCATGTGTTTATTGGATATTTATGTATATTTGTGGAAATGCCTGTTTAAGCCCTTCGACCATTTTTTGATTGGATTGCTTGTCTTTTGGTTGAGTTTTAGGGATTCTTTTATATTGTAGATATTAAGCCCTTACCAGATATGATTTGCAAATATTGAATACTTACTCCCCTCCTGTATATTATCTTTCTCTTTCTTGATAATGTCCTCCATGGTTTCTTTTTTTTTTTCTTTTAATTGTTGTTCAAGTACAGTTTTCTGTTTTTTACTCCTGTCCCAGTCCCCCCCCCCAGTGCTCCCCACCTCCATCCCATTTCCACCCCCCTTAGTCCGTGTGTCCTTCATACTTGTTCCTCTCCATGGTCTCTGATAAGAAATGAGGCGTTAATCTTGTTGAGGATCCCTTTCACATAACAAGTCACTTTTTTTTTTTTTTTGCTTTTAAGATTCTTTGTTTTTCAACAGTTTGATTATAATGTGTCAGTGCAGATCTATTTTCAAATAAAAACTGAATTTCATCCTGTAGTATTTTAATTATACTGCAGGCTTTAACTTATTTTTAGCCTATACCTTTGCACATTAGTTTAAGGAGTAACTGTAGATAAAAAAGTAATCTCTCATTTTAGAGTGCCTCTTGTCACCCTGAGTGTCTGGAATTAAAAAGATTAGGAACTCTGCAGCTTAGGCCCAGATTATTTGTGGCTGTACTCAGGGAGGGCTTTTCTAGAACTCTTCTTTTCCATTTGCCTAGCTCTTAGCTACTCAGAGTGAAAGTTCTGTCTCAGGAGAGTGGTAACTTGCTTTCTTTTATTTAAAATACGTGTTCTCTGAAGTAGAAGAGAAATCTTATTTGCTTTAAAAAAATCTGGCAGTAGAAGTAAAGAAATATGTTTCTTTTCTTCAGCAGGTAATAGTGCCAGAAGTATCTAATATTGCCAGAGCCAAGATTTAAAAATTTCGGTAGAGGGGAATGAGCTAAAACTGTAGGTGACATTTAAGGGTGATAAGCAGAGTCAATTTGAAAAGAAAACACTTAGGTAAATATATAATAAATTATGTCAGACTTGGCAAACACTCTACATAGGGGAAAGTTGACTTTGCTCTGATGGCAAGTTCACCACACCTGCTGTATGAGTTAGTTGCTGGTTAATAATGCTAATGTGATCTTGATAGGATTAATGCAGCATAATGACGTCATTATAGTTTCAGTGTATTTTATATCAGTCAGACCAAATTTTGAGTAGTATTTTGAATACTGAGTAGTTGGGGCACTGTAAGCATATAAGTATATAACTATAAGTAAGTATATAATATAAGTATATAGTTGTATAGTTATATACTTACAGTGCCTAATAGATAATAAATAATAATAAATAATCTAAAAATCTAATCTATAAGTTTATTGTTTATAATAATAAGTAATCTAATAATAAATAATCTAAAAACCATTTTATAGGAGGTATAGCTTGAAAAACTATTGGCTACCTGCTTTTACTGAACACCTGTGTAAGAACTGATTCTTTTTTCCAGTTGCTGCTGGACTGTGGTTTGGGGAATGGCAGCACTTCAGAGAGCGGCACAGAGTCTGTTGTGGCCCAGCACAGGATCCTGATCTTCTGCCAGCTGAAAAGCATGCTTGACATAGTGGAATACGATCTTCTCAAACCTCACTTACCCTCCGTCACTTATCTGAGATTAGATGGAAGCATACCTCCTGGTCAGAGGCATTCCATCGTTTCACGGTAAGTGGCTTCTAAAACTCTTGTAAATCAAGGCTATAGTCAGTGTGTTGTGGATTACATAGAAGTTTGCCTCATCAAGTATTTTCTTTAAAAATATAGAACTACAAAACAAATTGAGGAAAAAATAAAAAAATATATAGACCTCCAGAAATATAGTGGAATATAGTTTGTTTAGTTAAACAAAAAAGTGTGACTGTATTAGGATAGCACTTTGAAAGTGCTATGAAAGAAATTTAGGTATGAAAGAAATTTAAGGCAACAATAAATAGAAATAACTACATTTTACCTCACCTTTTTGGGGGGCGTTAGGGTGGGAGGAAGCAAGTAAGTGGCTCAGCTGAGATCTGTATCTTGATCTCTGTGTTTCTGCTCAGAACAAGTTGGGAGCTGGCCCAGCTAGGAAGCAAAATCAGTGAGTACAGTGTTTCGTAAGTGTGGCCTGCACCCTCTGCTTTAGAAATGGCAGGTTTCTACGTGCAGATTCTTAGGTTCTACTCCAGACCTGCTAACTTCAAGAGTACGCATTTTAAACAAGCATCCTGAAGAGACTGTTAGGCACAATACAGTTAGGGATGTGTGAGCGGGCTTTGGAGGCAGGCAGATCTAGGTTCGGCTCCTGTCTGTGCTGTTTAGGCAGTGTCCTGTTTATCATCTGCAGAGAAATGGTCTTTCCATGATAAGGTCAGTGATAACATCCTCATAGAACTGTTTTAACAATTAAGTCACATAATGCATGCGAAGTACAAAGCCCATTGCTTGTCTCATCGTGAGATGTGGTAAAAGGTAATTTGGTATCAACGTCAGTTTTTCTTTTTCCTAGAAGTTACTAATGTCCTTTGTGAATACCTTCTAGGACTCGTGCAACAGCAGCAACCCTCAACAACTTACCCTCTGCTTTCCCCAATTGATCTGGCCTTTCCCCCCATTGTCCTCTTCTGTCTCCACATATTAAAGGTTCATAGTTGAGTTTTGTCTTCATTGTAATTAGTGTTTAATTACATTTTTGGAATTTAGCCTTTATCTGATACTCTAAAATACAATCCCACTGGATTTATTTCTGTTTGTTAAATTTCTGACGTGTTCTAGAATACATTCTTTCTACTAAAGATGTTATGTACAGGGTGGGGCAAAAGTAGGTTTACAATTGTTGGTACGTGAAACAGTTTATTGTATTTTTTTCCATGTGAACAAATGTGAACCTACTTTTGCCCCACCTTATATATTATTGGGTTGGCTAAAAAGTGCATTTAGTTTTTCCATAAGATAAGATATACATTTTTCATTTTCACCAGTAAGTTTATTGATTTGGATATTTTATGTCAACTATATTCCGCATGGTAGAACATCATTTGTTCACAATATCTCGATGTGATTGCTCTCAACTTCAACTGGTCTACCTGACCACGGACCATTGTCCAGTGAGAAATCTCCAACACAAAACTTCACAAACCACTTTCGACATGTTTGATCAGTCACAGCACCTTCTCCATACACTGCAGAAATCCTTTTTTGTGTTTCAGTTGTGTTTTTACCTTTCTTGAAATAATAAAGCATAATATGCTGGAAATGTTGTCTATTTTCTTTCATGTTTAATATAAAAATTCACCAATTTTGGTAAGTTTTTTTAATGCATGCTGATATGACAGCTGTCACAATACAATCCAGCAAAATTGTTTTGAATGAAGTTAAAGACAATGAAGCACTATTACAGCCATCTTATAGAAAAAAACAAACTTATTTTCAGGCCAACCCAATAAAAGAATATAGTTTCATCTTAAGTGGTCATAGAAATGTCTATGTAATAGATTTGTAAAGAAGTATTCTCATTTGTGTTCTTTAATTTTTATTAAATAGTCCCATTTCTGTAATGTAGGTACTTTAGAAAGAACTGTACTAATTTTATTCTTAAATATCTACACTTTTAGGTTTAACAACGATCCATCCATAGATGTTCTCTTACTTACAACTCACGTTGGTGGCCTGGGACTTAACTTAACAGGAGCTGACACAGTGGTATTCGTGGAGCATGACTGGAATCCCATGCGTGACCTACAAGCCATGGACCGAGCCCATCGCATTGGGCAGGTAAAAAGTCACCACTCCCAGTTGTTACCCTGAAAGCTGGGAAAACTTCTCAAAAAGACAAGAATCAGTTTAAGTTCCTACTCTGACGTTAGCAAATGTTTGACCTTAGACAAGTCACTTAATTCTGTGGCATCACTTCCTCACGCATTAAATGAAGTGGCTTGGGCTGAGAAAAGTGGGATGCTCTCTATTCCTAATATTCTGTGATTCTCTGCAAACATTTTAAGCTCATGGGGCCAGATAAATAGAACCCAATCATAATTAGATGGTAGATAAGCCGCAAGCCCCCTCTTTTGTTGAACCTCGAACCTTATTAAGTTGTGCTACAGTTGCTTAACTACTTCTTCTTAATTCAGAAACGTGTGGTTAACGTGTACCGATTGATAACAAGAGGAACGTTGGAAGAGAAAATAATGGGCTTGCAGAAATTCAAGATGAACATAGCAAATACAGTTATCAGCCAAGAGAATTCTAGTTTGCAGAGTATGGGGACAGATCAACTGCTCGATCTGTTTACACTTGATAAGGTAAAGAATTTAACATAGTTTGCTCTCTAATGCATGCACAGACTTCTGAGACTGCTTGGTGAAAGTATTGAAAGGAGTAGCAAAAGGCATTCACTTTGGTATCAGCTAGACAACTTTTTGAAGGAATTTTTGACATCCAGATAAAACTCTCCAGGATTCTAGGGGATGTTCAAAGTTTTTACCTTGATTAATGTCTCCAGTGTCTTGCCCCAAGATTTCTTTCTTCAGTCCTTTCCTGCTAAAGGACATTTGTCACTGAAGTCAGCTAAACCTGGGTTTGTGTTTTTTGCCCTGCCTTCTGTTAACTGGTGACCTTAAGGGAGTTAACTTGTTCTAACGTCTATACCTTTGGGAGAATAACAGTGCCTATATAACAGTGCACGGTTATGAAGTTAAAGTAATATAGGTAAACATTTAGAAAGTATATCTAGTATACATTCTCAGTACATAGTAGCCATTGTTGTTATTGTGTAATCCATAATCAAAGGATGCACCATCTGGAAGTATTGGTCAGCCTAATAATGTAAAACAAATGGGGTGGATTTCAAGTCCTGCATTAGGTTGAGAAAGGCAGCTGCACACCCAGTATAAATTATGGTAAGAACTGATCTTAGATAATGTAATTAAACCAGCTGTGATAACAGAACTGTAACGTCCAAATCTGAGAGAACGTGGGCCCACTGTGTTGTGTGTGCTTAGCCACTTTTAGAATATTATGTAAGTCCTGAGAGGCGGACAGAATGGAGGTAGGTTCTTCAGTCAGGTCATATGGGTAAGGTTGAAAAGACAAGACCTATACAAGTATAACCTAGAAAAGAGAAGGCTCAAAGAAACATGTATTGCTGCCTTCAAGTAGCTTCTATTTTGTTTGAAAGAATATTCTTACATGTGACTTTTAGCGAGGAGAACTGGTCTCAGGCAGGGATGTTCCAGGGAAACAAGGACTATTGCCAAAAAGGACCCCAGTGGGACAAATAGGAAAATTTGAATATGAACTACATATTAGATCATTTTAATATATCGGTTTATATTAAATTTTAATGTTATCTTTGGTTGTATAAGAATGTTCTTGTTCTGAGGAATACAAGCTTATTTCTGTCTAGGGATAAAGGATAACAACTGCAACTTACTCTTGAATTGTTTGGATAAAAAGCTGTTTATTATTTAACTGTATGTCTAACTCATACACATATACATACATACATGTATGGGAGAGAATACACACACACACGTGTGTATGTATATATGGGAGAGACTGACCAAGCCGATGTGACACCATGAACAATGAGTTCTTTGTAATGTTCTTATATTCTGTGATCTTAAAATTCTTCCCAAATAAAAAGGTTAAAATGATAAAATTATTAGGACTGTGGGAAAACAGAATAAGCTGTCTTATGAGATGAACTTACCCACCATTTGAAGTATGTAACTCTGTTGCGTAAGTGCAATGACAGAAACAAGTTTGATATTTTAAAGGAAAATCTAATTTTTGAAGTTAATAATCCTTCATTTTGTCTTTCTGCCAATTTTTCTTAAGGATGGAAAAGCAGAAAAAGCTGACACCTCTACTTCTGGAAAAGCAAGTATAAAATCAATTCTTGAAAACCTGAGTGATCTTTGGGATCAAGAGCAGTATGATTCAGAGTACAGCCTGGAAAATTTTATGCAATCTCTCAAGTAACTATCAAATATTGTTAATGCAATTGCTGCTAGTTCGGTTACATTTCTGCTGATATTCAGCAAATTTCAAAGTTTATATGGTGAACTTTTAGCTCAATGTGTAAATAGATCTGAAGAATATTCAGCATAACGCTGGATCTTGTTTCACTGGGGGGAACAAGTTATTCTCAAATATTTGCACTGTATTAAATTTAAATGTTAATGTGAAATGGTTTAGATTTTACATGCTGAAGAGCTGCAGAGCGGAGGACCCAAACCAGGTTTACATGTGCTACCACGGGGCGTTCTCAGTGGGGACGAGCCTCCTGTCTTTACACAGTCACTTTGTACAGGATGGGTATCCACGAGTACTTTAGTCTTCACGTGCATTTTTTCTTTTAAATGGAACTTGTTTTTATATATGATTAAAATAGGGCTTTTTTGTATAAAAGGCCTTAATGAGCCATAATTTTAAGAATAATGACTATGATAATTGGTCACTCTTGGAACATGAAAAATCTTAGACAATGAATTGAACCATGCCCTTGGTGGGAACCTTTATATATTTAATGCAGATGCATAGTGTTTTTCAAATCTTTAACATCATTTTGTCAGCTTTTAAAATATATCCACTATTCTAAACACAGGTAAATGGTCTATTTAAGGCTACCATAATAACATCCTATTAAGAGGGTGTTTTTTTTTTTAATTTATGTAATGGCTAGGATATAGCCAGATTCAAAGAACATATGTACGTAATAGGTTTCAATCATATATATATATTTTTTGTAACTATAAACATATACAGTTTTCCAGAAGTAGATTTTACACTGTTTAGAATTCCAAAACCTATGGTGATAAGACTGTTTATTGAAGTAATGCATGATTGAAGCATAAAAGGGAGAAGTAACTCCTTTATATGTACAAACATACATAAATATACATTTCTATATGCACAGACATATACCTGTCCTGCATCCAAAAAGGTGCTAGGTGCCGGTACTGAAATCATGTAGTCACTGTACTGGGCAGCAGTAATAACTGGGCTGAGCTGATTAACTGGTGTTGGAGAAGTGAGCTCAAGGGTCAGGCTGGGTATGCGTGTATAGATGTGCATGTATGTCTGTATATAATTTTATAAATGTCACGCATAAATTAATACATGCCTGTGTGCATATGTGTATGGGATATATTTGTTTATACATGTACAGATAATGAACATCCCCAGAGTTTGTGGCTGGCCATACACACAGGCATTGGTTTAAAACCATCAGACCTCAGCTGTAACATAACACTTCTGTTTAAAATCATCAGCCACACTGTTCTGCAGCATTTAGACACGGATGTGTGTCACATTTCAGCAGCTTCGACAACATACTGTGCCACTAAACCCAGCATTCCACAGAGAACAATAAATAAGATCGACACCGTAAAATGTATGCACCTGTGTTTTCTTTGTACAAAGTGAAAGACCAAAAGGAAACTCTTGACTTTACATAGAACATCCATTTTATATAGCACTGGCTAGCTGAGCCAGGATACCTGAGTTGAAATTTTTTTTTAATCCTCACCCAAGGATAGTGTGATTTTGGGGGAGAGAGGGAAAAACATTGATTGGTTGACTCCTGTACACGCCCCAGCGGGGGGTCAGACCTGTGACTTACTCTGTTTTATGGGATGACGCTTCAATCAGCTGATCACTCAATCAGGACCTGAGTTTATTTTTTTAAATTAACTATTTATATGCTATGTCCATAAGCCAGCTATTTAACATAGCTCAGAGTAATTGATACTTTCTAAGAATATGTAGGGAGCAGTATCTTATCAAAGAAGTAGGAAGATAACTCACACCATAAAAGTTACAGTTGTTTCCAAATTGAAAAGACAGGGCTGGAAGTCAGATAGAGGTTCAAGCAGTTTGAATTTTAGAAGAGCAGCATATTTCTAGTAGCACAGGTAAGACAGAGTAATGGCTGCGTGGGGAGAATGGGACTGAGGAGTGAACGGCATTAAATGCAGCAGTTAACTTTGTGGATGTGATCATGATAAATGTGTGCATGTGGGAAACAAAACAAGATGAGAAATTGTTAACCTTTTAAACTGGGTTTGGGTTCGTGGATATCCATTGTACTGTTCTCCACTTCTTTTATTTCAGAAAATTTCAGTTAAAAATAAGTATATATTCAGAGATTATCAGCTGTCATTATGATTTTCTTATAAGAAACGCTAAGTTTTTAGGACTAAAGAAATATTAAAATTTAGAGTTCTGTGTATATTTTTGTTATATGAATATATCCACAAACATTTCTCAAAAAAAGATTCTACCCTTTCAATGGGAGCTTATTATTATAACAAGGGTGAAAGTCTCTGATGTTGGACTGATTGACCCAGGATACTACAACCTTCTTCCTTTCTGATGGTTATATAAGTTTATTCACAAGTAAATACTTCAGTGAAGCTGTTTGAAAATATGACCACTTATAGTACCCCCAGTTTTGCCTCTAAGAGTAGAATAGAAATTATTAAAAAGTAATAAGCATTCCATCACACATCCATTCCAAAGAATTAATCCCAGTACAGTCTTCTCCCTAATTAAAGAAAGACCTCCTCAATTTCCCAGAATATATACTGGTACCAGTGGGCTATGAAGTGAAATTGATTGCAGGAAAATGTTGTCAAGTGCCAGACTATTCATTGTAAATCTATAAATCAAAAAACTCGAGTTTCGTCAATTAATAGAAAATGTTTACTATTGACACAAATCGTGCCAGCCATCATCTCTAAGGAGACAAAAATTGCCTCCTGCTTCAAGAAAGGATTCCTGGTCTCTGGTAAATTCCCTCAAGCCAGTGAAGTTCTGTTGAAGAATACAGGACTGAGATCCTAGTACCTGTGTAGGGAATAAAGACTTGGTTTTATGCACACAGGAGGGAGGAAAATGGAGCTCTAACTTAATCCCCTCCAAACAGGACAAGTACACGTGTCCAGGAGCTCAGAAACAAGGTTCTCCGTGAGAAATCAGAATCCCAGGTCTGGGTGTATGCTAAGTGTATATTGTAGGAACCACAAATCAAGAAATAAAATCAACTCTGGGACCCTACCAAAAGCAAATACAGAACTGCCCTATAGGAGAGTTTTAGATAGGTTTTGACAGGATCCAATAGGGGGAAAGATTCTAAGATCAAATTTATAGTTGCATACAGTCTGCAGGAGGCACGGAACTACTTCCTGGAGGAAAAGTCAGCAGATGCAAATAGGAGAACTAGTTCTTTAAGAACTGCAGATAGAGGCTCTGGCTGGGGAGCTCAGTTGGTTAGAGCATCATCCCAACACACCAAGATTGTGGGTTCCGTCTCCAGTCAGGGCATGTGCAAGAATCAACAAGTGAACACATAAATAAGGGGGCAATGCATTGATGTTTCTGTGTCTACACCTTCCCCTCTCTCTCTAAAATCAGTAAATGAAAAAAAATTGTAAAGAACTGAAAATCTGAAAGACCATAGATGATTTAGATATAAAAATAAGGAAAACAAAATAGGCAAATTTGAAAAATATAGTAAATGCAAGTTTTTAGAATCAAAAACTTGCTAGTTATCCATATAGGTTAGATATAGCTGAAGAGAATTTGTGTGCAGGGAAACGGATATTACAAAATCACATACAAAGGGATACAGAAGTGAACTGATGGAAAATAGGAAATAAGCAAAAATCACGGGAGCTAGAATGGCAGCATGTAATACATACTCAGCAGGAGGTCCAGGAGAGAAGGGAGATTGTGGGAGAAGAGACAGGAAGTCACCTTTGAGTTATGTGCACACCCCTGCATGTAGTCCACCAGCAAATTCTGCCTTCTCCAGCTCCTGTACATCTTCCTTTTTTTTTTTTTTTTTTTTCCATCTCCACTGCTACAGCTGTAGGACCCATCACCGTCTTAGCACTCCTGGACTCCTGTATTCTACCTGGTCTTCTGCCTGCCAAACCCTTCAGTGGCCTCCCGTCACAGTCAGGCTGACCCTGCCCTCTTCATCATGGCCTACCAGTCCATGACAGGCTCTGCAGGCTCTGACGCCTGTGCATTTCTGTGCCTTTCCCTCGTCATAGCCCAGCACATTGACCCCAGTCATGTCGGTCTGTCCTGCTTGTACCTCAGCGTAAAACAAAATGTATTTCCACCTTGGTTCTGGTTCTGGCACAGCTGGCTGAATGGTGTCATGGGGAGGCACAGAAGTCTGAAAGGGGAGCAGACTTGGGAGGGGAGAAGGCAAGATGGAAAACCAAGAATCACTTTTAAATTTGAGATTCCAGTGGCTGTAGGAGTCTAGAGCTCAAAGGAAAGGTCATGACTAGGGTATACATTTAAAAGGTAGTGTTACAAGGTATAGGGCTGAATAAAATCTCCCGAGGTTTTATTTTGATAATGAAATAACTTACTATACAGCAGTGAAAAATCACTGAGTAACAAAACATGGATAAATCTCAAAAGCAAGGATGTGTCAAAAATAATATGAAGGCTAAATGGCAAAACCAAAACACTGTTTAGGGATATACAAACAAATAAAATGCATGGTTATTTCACACTTGAAAAATAGAAAATTAAACGACAGTCATACGCACAGCATTCATTGGTCATTTCCTGCTCTGCCAAGCCCAGCGGGAGAAGCCAGATACCAGACAGGGGGAGGATACTGAAGCCAACAGCTGATACACTTACATTCATTTCAGAAAAAGCCTTCAAGGCAAAAGTATTACTTGCAATAGTGGTATCTCAGCTTGGCTCCTGTGGCTCAGCTGGTTGGAACGTAATTCCGTAAACTGAAAAGTCGTGGGTTCAGTTCCCAGTCAGGGCACATGCCTAGGGTGCAGGTTCGGTACCCAGGTAGGATGCATGCTAGAAGCAGCTAATCAATGTTTCTCTCATCGATCTTTCTCCCCCTGGCTCTCTCCCTCTTTCCCCCTCTCTCAAATCAAAAAGTATGTCCTTGGGTGAAGATTTTTTTTAAGAGTGTTATTCCATAATAAATTCAATTAGCCAGGAAGTAAATACAACAGCTCCAAATTGATATATACCTCAACGCAAAAGTGGACAAAACTACAAAAATGAAATGGATAAGTCCAAGGTGACAGTGAGATTTTATCACACCTCTTTTCACTGGAACAACCAGACCAGAAAAAAAACAACAGGATGTGGCTGATTTTAACAATACACTTAATATGTATTGACTTAATTGACCTGTATATACAGATATACCCAACAACTGAGAAATACCGTCTCTGGAAGCTTATGTGGAATGCTAACCCAAACTGACCATATGTTGAGCTATAATGCAAATCCTGGCAAATTTCAAGAAATTAAAAACATATGTAGTGTCTTTGTTCTCCACTCCTATTCAAGATGTAGTGGTGGGGTCAGGACAGATCAAACATACCTGAGGTCCTTCCCAGTGCATTAAAGCCATAGCAGGAAAGCATACATCTTAGAAGAATTAAAACTGTTTCTACTTACAATGATCATCATTGTAGAAAATTCCAAAGAATCTACAAAAATATTAGAAGTGAGTTAAGCAGTTTCACAGGACACAATCTCAATATACCAGAAAAAAATTTTCTCTGTATGTATCAGTAATAAAAAATTACAAATTTAAAATTTCATGTAACAGTAACAAAAACCATAAAATACTTAGGTATGTCTTACAAACTATGTAAAAGGTCTGTGCTGAAAACTGTGACATACTTGTGAAAGAAACCCACATGACATTTAAAATGAAGGGATTCAACCATGTTCATGGGCTGAAAACAGTATTGCTAAGACTTCAGTTCTCTGTAAACTGATTTGAAGACAAAACAATTTGAATCAAATTCCAGAAGGACATTTCATAGAAATTGACAAACTGATTCCTAAAATTTATATGGGAAGGCAAAGGAATTAGTAATCAAAATCAGCTACAGGGAAGGAATAGTTGGAGACTCACTGCCAGGTGTTACAGGTCCTCCCAGACATAGTCAGGAGAGTGCAGGGCCAGCCTGGACGCAGCTCAGAGGGACGGGACCGACTGCCTCTCCGACCGCAGACTCGCCGGGGCTCACAGGCACGTGACGTGCTGCGCAGGTGGTGAGGCAGGTCAGTGGAGGAAGGGTAACCTGGTCAAAAAGTGGGTGTCCACAGGCTAAAAAAAATTATAAAGTCTCCAAATGTACACAAAATTTAATTCAAAATAAATCATGAGCATACATGATAGAGCTAGATGTGCATAACTTCTAGAAGAAAACAAAATTTTTTAGATGTTAGGTTGGGCAAAGATTTCTTAGCTATGATACAAAAAGAATGTATGATCCATGACAAAATTAAAAACTTCAGTATTTGCAAGTTACATTAGAAAGAAGAGCCACCAAGGGAGAGGAAATATTTCCAAGTCACACATCTGATAAAAGGCCTTTATCGAGTATATAAACTCTCAAAACTCATTAAGTAAACAACTCAATTTAAAAACAAGCAAAAGATTTAAACAGGCACATCACCAAAGAGGATATACTGATACAAAAGGCAAACGAAAAGAAGTTCAACTCTTACAATAGTTGTGGAGAAGTGTGGTGGCTTATCGTTACATACTGATGAGGATGAGTCCACATGTTACAAACTGCGGACCAAGGTGCAGAGCGCCTGGCCCTCGCCTACACTGCTGTTTGGCATGCAGAATGGTACGGCCACCAGTGCTATCCCCAGGTATTAACCGAGTATAATGAAAACGTGCGTCCCCGTAAAAACTTGGACACAAATGTTTACAGCAGCATTATTCATATCATTAAAGAATGCAGGCAGCCCCAATGCGTATGAACCGATGAATGGATAAACAAAACGTGGTACATAGTCCCCTTGACCTGCAGCTTGCTACCCACAGCCTGGAAATACGAAGTGGAGAACTGCAGAAACAAACAACTGCTGCTTTCACCCGTGTGCCGTTCCGGGCAGTGTGATGGACTCTCACGCCCTCACTCTGTCCGTCCTGCCCATGCTGTCTGTGCGCACTGCCCACCCCTCAGTCTCTGTGTAGCCGTCTCACAGCACATCGACCGGGCATCGTGGTGCTTCTGTTCCAGTGACCTTCACGTTGCTGAACAACGGCCCCAAAGCCATTCACATAACTTACGTTGTGATTGTCCTATTTTATTATTGGTAATCTCTTACTGTGCCTAATTTGTAAGTTTAACTTTGTTGTAGATATGTATGTATGTATGTACAGGAAAAAAACATAGTGTGTGTACTCGTATATAGAGAGTTCGATACTCTCCACAGTCTCAGGCATCCACTGGGGGCCTTGGCGTACCTGTGCCCACGGAGAAATGGGGACTTCAGCATAGCCACACAGTGCGATATCAGTTGGCCATGGCAGTGAATAAAGGGTACACACTACAGTATGGATGAACCTTGACAAAATTATGCTGAGTGAACGCAGTCACGGAAGGCCACATAGTCTCTGAATCCGTTCACATAAAGCATCTGGAACAGGGAATCTACAGAGACAGAGAGTTGGTGGTCGCTGAAGTCTGGGAGTGTGGTACGGGGTTGGCGATAGGAAAACGGTACATATTTCTTTGTGAAGGAATAAAAATGTTCCAAAATTGATTGATGGTGGTTGCATATATCTGTGAATATGTTAAAAATTGTACATAGCCGCCCTGGCTGGTGTAGCTCAGTGGATTGAGCACGGGCCTGTGAAGCAAAGGGTCGCCGGTTCGATTCCCAGTCAGGGCACATGCCTGGGTTGCAGGCCTGGTCCCCAGTGGGGGACACATGAAAGGCAACCACAATAGATGTTTCTCTCCCACTCTTTCTCCTTCCCTTCCCCTCTCTCTAAAAATAAATAAATAAATAAATAAATAAATAAATAAATAAATAAATAAATAAATAAAAATTGTGCATAGCCTTAAAATGGGTGACTTGTATGGTATGTGAATTATATCTCCATAAATCTGTTTTTTAAATAAGAAAAGAGAGGAGACAAAAAAAGGACACTAGAGGGAATTGAAGCCCTGACACCTGACAGATACAGCAGACATTACACTGAGCCTAACTCATAGCCAGATAAAATCTCACACTGAAGGCCTATTTACCACCTCAGTTACTGTTTCTCCATGTCCAACGTTCCATGAAAAAGTACAAAACAGCCCTGGCTGGTGTGGCTCTGTGGGTTGAGTGCCAGCCTGTGAAACAGAAGGTCACGGGTTAGAGTCCTGGTCAGGGCACAGGCCTGGGTTCCGAGCCAGGTTGGGGGTGTGCAAGAGGCAACTGATCGACGTTTCCCTCTCTCACTCCCTTCTCTAAAAATAAAATCTGTTTGAAAAGCTTACAAAACAAGCTAAGACAAGACAATCTGGAGACAAAGCAAGCATCACTGCCACACTTACATAAGGCAAAGATTTTGTAATTATATTGAAAATTTAGCTGATTAATGTACCACAGGGAACAAAAAGATAAAAATTATATCAGCCTTTTCTTCACAAAACAAACAAGAAAACTGGCAGGAAGCATTCAAAGTGGTGAAAGGGAAAGCCCACCAACCTACAAGTCTGTTTCAAGCCAAGTTATTCAAAGATAAAGGACAAATAATGACTTTTTGGGGCAAACAAAAACTGAGGGTGTTTGTCAGCGGCACACCTGCCTCGCGTGAAGTCACAAAAGAAACTCGGAAACGACAGGTCAGAAACTCAGACCCACACAGAAGGGAAGACGATGAAAAGGAATAAATCTTTGTGAAATAAAACCTCCTACTTTCCTTCATTCTTAATTGATCAAATAGATAAATCTTTGAAATAACAGCAACAATGCATTTGCTGACTGTGATATATATGAAAGTAAAGTGGCAGCCATGTTATGAGAGAGAGGACAGAGGACTTGACAATCCTGTCGTAAGGCGTCTGCACCACCCACAAAGTGGTATATTGTGCTCTGAAAGTGGACTTAGAAAA
>PVKM010000325.1:110000-116508 GCA_004027735.1 Carollia perspicillata | reverse complement strand
TTGGAGACCGGAATGCTGGACTCAGAGTCCTTGATTTGAAATAAAACAGCTGTGGCGACATGAGTGTTACCAAACCAAAGAAAGCAGGGCAACAAATTTCAACACCCCCCTCCCCCATCTGTTCTCACAGTCATTCTTTTGGAAACATCATGAATTTATAAAAAGAATCATTGTAGAATATATGTGTATTGTATAATGCTTTTTCTTTAGGTCATTTTACTTTAATAATATCGTATCTAAACATTAATTCTTTGTAATCTAAAGAAAAATCTAGAGAAAGTTTACCTAGTCATTTGTAATAGAAACCGAGATTATGTGGTGACTCTATTCTGCATAATGGGAGGTAGGAGGTTGACTAGTGCAGAGGGGGGAGAAAACTGTTACTTCGATGGATGTCATTTCAGTTGTGCTTCTTTGAAAATAGCAATTATTTTTTAAAAAATTCCATGTATTTGTAGATTTGCCAGCAGATTTTGAGGTTTCTGATCTGGCAGTAAACACTGCCAGCTCTGATGCACATGAAAGGATTTAGTTCAGAAAACATCTTTTTTTGCTCCTACCAAATATGAAAAGGTATTTTTCCCTTCTGACAGATAAGTGGGTAATCTACCACAATTATATTATTTTTGTGATCAGAGATAGGAAAAGTATACTTTTACTATAAGATGTTTGCTTTTTCTTGAAAATGTATTTTTTTATTAAATTCATCATATAGTTATTTTTGGGCAGAAAAGCCTGTCATTGTTTAATTATGATATTTATGCATTTTGAAAGCAACTGAAAAGTTACAGGCTTTATAATCAAGATATTTGTGCATTTTAAACTAAGTAAGCAACTAGTAAGATAAATATATTAAGATTTTTCTTTTGATTTCTTTAGCCATATTTTACTATCTACCTCTTATTGAATATTCCTGATGCTATGGGATCTCCTCATCTATACACTTTTTTTGGTGCATTGCCTCACATCTTTTTGGCCGCCTTAGTCTTGATTGTTGAACTACTTTTCTTTGTGAAACGTTAACATCCTCACAAATCTGCCTTCTTTCCAGAGCCCCTTAATTATGACATTTCAAATAAAGGAAATGATTCTTTTTCAGGGGAAAAAAAGTATAATTATGACATTTCAAAGGAAGGAAATGGTTCTTTTTGAGAAAAAATGTATTTAAAAATTTTCAGTGAAAAATCCAACATTTTAGTATATAATCGGAATCATATTGTGAAAAAATGTTTTATATTTTTAAGAAATGAGCTCAGCCTTTTCCTGTCTTTAAATGGTAGGTTAAAATAGTCCGTGTTGATAGCTGCCAAGCAAACTCTGATTTATTGCCACCACAAACCCTAAATAGCGTTCATTTACTAGTAATGTCTAATGGCATACATGATGGTTTGCCAGATTTGTGGCCTTTGTGAGGCTTATAAGCAGGACTGACTTGGGAAGATCATAAAACTTAATGAACTTCTCTACTGCAGGAGGTGTCCGCAGGGGAAGAGAAAGGCCTGCTTGGCTGGTTGGGCTGGTTGAAGTATTTTTTATGTTTAAGGAGAAGAAAGTGACTATTAAAAATGCTTTACTTTTAAAGGAACCCTCCATAAAGAGAGTCATAAGAATTTTAGATATCAGAACTGTATCAAGAATGTAGCTTGTGAGTTTTTATATGCATTTAGATTATGATTTATATGATTAAACCTTTTATCTTTACTGCTACAAGTGTGACGAGCTTTCAGAGGGGCAGTATTCTCAGTCAACATCTCTCTATTTAACTCTGACCCAGAAGGCTTAGAGACTCATTGGAGTCTTCTTTTCCTGATCTCTTTTCTTTTATTTACGCTTCAGTATTAAAATTTGGTCATTTTTTTTTGGTACAGTGCTATGTAATTCTTTAATTCACAATGTTTAAAAGCCAAATATTCCATCAAGTGAAAATTTAATGACAAAGGTGAAAATCGTTACTAGTGAGTCTAAATGTTACTGTATCCTGTATATTCTTTTCAGTTGCTCTTGCGATATTTCCAACATAATTATCATTATTTTTCCAAAGTTTTAAAAACAAATGCACTGTTCCATAAGTGATTAATTTTGTGTTTTAATGAATATTACAGACAACTTCAAACATTAAATAAGTGAGTAGAAGAGAAACTTGAATTCCCATGAACTTATCACCTACCTTCAGCAGTTAGGAACACTTGGCCAATCCTGTTTTTCTCTGTAACTCCCACTTTTTCACAATTAATTATTTTGAAGCAAATTTTAATGGGCTGTTAACATTTTAAATTTTATTTCATTTAGACATGGCTTGTTTACATTGGAAATATTAAATGATTAAGCAAGAAAAAAATAGTCAGTGTATCTTGGAAATGTCACAAATGATATTACTTTATCACAACTTTTTCCTTAAAGCAGTTTAAGAATATTATTTAATCATTTTTTAAATTTTTGTAAATTTGTATAACAAGGTTTTTTAGGAGGTTTTGAGGGAGGATGTAAAAGAATGGTGTTTTTCTAACTTTCTTTACTCTTCCTATCTCATCCCCATAAGATGATACATGCAATATATTTGTAGAAAACTTAGGAAAAAATCCACTACCATACTGGTTTAGAACACCATGATATCAAGTGTCAAGTAAGTATTATCTTAAAAATATAGAGCAATCTTCCATCCCTTTTTCTCCCCAATAATATCGTGAACCCTCTTGTCAATACTAACTTGATCTGTCCAAGTAATTCTTTCATGCCTCAGTTTTAGTGAACTTTATTATAGATGTGTAGTTTTAGTATTTTATTTGGGACTTTACTATGTTATTATATAAATTTACATAATTTTATTACAAATCAGAAATATATTATAGTAGCAAAGGAAGCCCTGACTTGCTCCAAAGAGCATTTTGGTTCATCGGCTTCCATAAAATGTATCTGTGTACATCTTTGATACTGTGATCCTTTTCCTTTTAATTAATTTCACTTGTACTTTTAGATTTCATTTTGTTAATTTTGAAAAAGGCTATTTCCGAGACAGATTTAAGTTTAACATCTTACTTGTATTACTTACATTTTGCTACTTTATGGTAGCATTGTATAGGATGAAGTTATATGAAGCTCTAAAGAATTGAAACCGCATTTCATGAACCACACCCTAAATCAGTCATCATTTTATTTTATACTCATGCCATTGAGGCATCTATTCACAATAAATACTTAACACATCAGCACCAGCACATCAAGTTAAATAAAGATTTTTAGACTATTTTTCCTCTATTTGTGTATATGTGCACATCTTTAGATGTTTATTATTTCAATATTGACACTATGAGAATAATGTTTGTTTTCTCAGCAGGCTTGTGTTATAGCCATCTATCAGTGTTATCAGCATGATTTAGGTAGTAACTGACTAACAAAGCTTGCACACCCCTCCCTCCTATGTTGACCTTTTCAAGCATTTGCTCTACTTCAGTAGTCCATTTGAGTCTTTCAGTATGAACAAAGTAAATAATTTACATTACTATGTAGTGTAAATTGGTCAAAGTTTTTAAGACCTGGCTATCAGATTTTTTACAAAGTTCTAGAAGTTAGTGAAACAGATTGCTGTCACAGCTACATGATAGTGTTTTATATAGCAAGTAAATTATAAATAATGTTTGAATGAGCTGCTGAAAAAATAAATCTTATTATGTCTTCAGACAGAGAACATGTTTGAAAATTTCATTACTCTTTAACACTTGATTCTAATGACCCCTTTTGTATGTAGAATAGTAATCAAAATCTCTTTATTATTTTTTACTGACCTATTACATGAATGCAGTATGTTTGTAGTTTTGGATGGTAACAGTAGTTTGCCTTGGTATTAAATTTGAGTATATGCCTAGCCAAAAAATTGGTGTGATAGAATGTGTTAAGTTGAACTGTTATAGCATTTTTTTTTTGCACTGACTATATCTACAGGATAGTAACTGATTAGGACTGAAAACAATTAAAAATGTAATTATCGATAAAAATAATTGTTAAAAGTTTTGTACTTTTTGTTTTCTTCAAATTAAGTGCTTTAACAGTGTTAAGCTGTTTGAAACAATTACTCTTTTTGTATGCTCATATTAATTAGGACTTGGTATACATACATTGTAATCCTTTTAATGTTGATGATTCCTCACAATGTTCAAACCATTATTTGGTAGACTCGACATATGTTATGACAAAATGATATTTTTGTCTGTTTTGCTTTACATGATACATCAATTTTCAAAGTATATTTCTTAGGCATCAGAGTCCAGCAGGTGGCTTTTTACATTACAAAATTCATAAATTTTAAAATCTCATATTTTATTTCAAATTCAAATTAACTAATTGAGAATGTCACCGTTTCCACTGTCTATATTAACATTTATAATAGAACAAATGGTTGCATATAGAAATTATCTGTAACATAATCTAAACTAAGATTCTAAACAGGCATTACGGATGCTGGTAAGTTTGGCAATTATCATTTTGTTTGGTGAACAGTAGTAAAACAGTGTGCGGTAAAAGTGTTTAGAGAGAGAGGATAAATAAATTGAACAGTTTTGCAATGCAAAGTGGTTTGTGGTGTTTTTGAGGATTTCTTGGCTCTCTCTTAACTGCTATTGTGAGCCTGGAGCAGATTTCCCCATTGCTAATGCCCTAGAAGTATTAATTCACTTTGATATGCTAATTAGAGGGCATTATGCAAGAAATGAGATTAAGTGGCAGCATGAAGCCATTTGCCTGTCAGTAAATTGAGAGCTTTAGCATCAGGAGGAGCTTTGTTTTTTTTCTTTTCTTTCTTTTTTTTTTTTTTGTTTCTCTTGGTTTTGCATATAAATAAAATTGATTGAAAGGTCTAGAGCAGCTTCTAGAACATTGGTGTTTTTTCCTCTCTCCCATGATTATTTAAACGTAATGTTACAGGATTTTTCTGAATATTAATTGACCTGATGGGAGATACAAATATTTTTTCATTGTGCTCTCTATATATGAACGTATACTAAGAATTTTGTGTCATCCAGTCTTTTTTCCCTGAAGCCTAATTTCAGCAGCAGGGCTAGTGAACCGTTGCTACTTCTTTTCAGAAGCACAAACTTGCTTGCCTGCTTGTGCACCAGTCTCTTTACTAAACTAAACTTGACAAGAACATATTCTTCACTAGGGAAAGGAGGAAGAAGTTTTTGGATTGGGCTTTAGGACACTATATTAAATGAGCATTAAGACTCTGACTTTAATACCTAAAAGTGGAAACAATTAGAATTAATGGTTAAACTCTGCCTTTTTACACAGCCTATGGAATTTACATTTCACTTGTAAATTGTTGTGTAATCTTACACAATATGTCTGTTGTGTAAGATTACCATATTATTTGATTTTCATGTTGAAGGCAAGTGTAATACTTGATTCTGATTTTGAAGACTTTTGTAGTTTAAGCCAAGGCCTTTGATGATCTCTCTATAAAGCAACTGTATGATTTTCTGTATTTTGTTGGGAAATGTATGAATGAATATTGGGGTAGGAGTGGTGGATGGGGAAGAGGACAAAACTACTCGGGGCCTTCGAAAAACATTAAGATATCCTCAAACATGGAACTTCTTCCTGTATAAAAACATCCATAGAGGCGTAATTGGAAAACCCTGGCCTAACTACACATCCTGTGTGGATAAAGCCTTCATTTTGAGGCTTGGTTCTAGTGTTTGATTCCACCATGGTAGCTGTGACTCCTAGACCCAATAGACCATAACTTCTCCTCAAAGCCATATGGATTGTTTAGTTACCACAGCTGCCATGCATATACACTACCAAGGCTGGCATCTCCTGGGTGTGCACGGTGCCTGTGTGGTGCCTGTTAATGTTAATGGGAGTTCGGAATGTGTACACAGAGAGGGGTATGAGAGTCTCTCTTGACACGAAAGTCCTGATTACATTTCTCAGTGAGAAGGACTTAGTGTACCTACACATTGGCTGCTCTTCTAAATTAAATACTTGGTTACTTTTTTCTCATTCCTTTCTCAGACTCCCTGAACTAGTTAAATCAATGAATCCTCATTAGTCTCTGATTACTTGCAAAATTTCATTTGAAACTTATGAAGTTATTTTTGATTGAAATGGGAACAAAAAGCTTCTGAAATTGCATGTTATTATTTTTTAAACAAAAAAGGTTTCTACAGGCTTTCAGACATGTAGAATAAGCCTTGTAAATAGGAATTTATAGAGGAATAATTGTAAGGGACTCCTGAAATACTTGAGTGACATTTGAAGAGAGGGAAAAAATCACTGTACTTAAAATATATATACATATATTTAAAAATATATATGCATATACACACACATAAGTGAAATGGCAAGCTTATATGTGTATATTATGTAGAAATCTTTACTATCCAAGTGTCCTCAAATGAGAAAGAATTGACCTAGGTGATCTCACAAGTTTCTTTTCTTTCTCCCCACCGTCTTAAAAAAAAAAAAAAAGAAAACACACACAAAAAAACCCTAAGGATGAAGGTAGTTGGAA